>JABFPM010000906.1:0-23945 GCA_022817325.1 Idris sp. 1 HC-2018 | reverse complement strand
CTAAATTTATTTTAAAAATATTAAAATATATTTTAATTAGTTCTACATTTATCTGTAATCTTAATTAAATAAAAATTAATTATTTATTCAATTTATTAATAAATGAAACCAAAAAAATCATCTTTTTCAATTAATAATGTTAAATATAATGTGGTCTAATTTTTGTTATCGAAAAAAATATATATATATATATATTTTAAAAATTATTTATATTAAAAAAAATATATATATATTTTTAAAATTATTTATATTGAATATATATATATATGTATATTTTTTTTTTCTTCATTTAAAAATGAATAATTTATTATTAATGTTTTCTGACAATTTTAAGGTATCACTGCCCAAAGGATACCCCGACATATCGACGTTAATAAAATTCTATCAAGAAAATTCAAAGCAAAAACTTGATTTCCGAGTTGCCGCCAACGACAGCAGTTCCGAAGCCGACGAAGAATTCACCGACGTAATGAAAAACAAAATCAAAAACGGCAAAGCCCCCGTACAAACGAACGGCAAAGCAAAGAAAGCCGCAGCCTCTGAGTCCTCTTCTTCCTCTGACGAGGAAGACGCACCCGTGAAGAAAGTCGACAATAAACCATCAATCGTCAAAACTCAAATTTTAAAAAATGCAGCGAAAACGCCCGTCGCAAAGCCCAGCAAAGCGCAGCCCAAGAAAGATTCCTCCAGTGACTCTTCATCCTCCGAAGAGGAGCAGAAAAAAGTTGTCACCAAGGCAACACCAAAAGTCCCACCGAAAACAGCAGCAAATCTCACAAAATCCAAAAAAGACTCTTCCAGCGACTCTTCATCTGAAGAGCCCCAGGTCCCAAAAAAAGTAACCGTGCCGGCAGCCAAAGTGAAGCCCGCTTCAGACTCATCTGACTCTTCAACTGAAGAGGAGGCCCCGAAAGTGCCGGTCAAACAAACTTTACCAAAAAAAACCGCTCCAGCGAAGAAAGAGGAGTCTTCCAGCGACGACTCTTCAGATGAAGAGCCAGCCAAACCAGTGGCCGCTGTGAAGCCCAATGCCGCAAAAAAAGAAGAATCTGCAAGCGACAACTCTTCTGAAGAGGAGCAGGCTGCGAAACCGACACCGAAAGCAGCCCAAAAGAAGGTCGCTTCAAAGCCGACACCGTTGAAGCAGTCTGCCAAAAAGAAGTCGTCTTCTGATGACTCCTCTTCAGACGAGGAGGAAGCTCCGAAGAAACCTGTGGCAAAAGTACCTCCAAAAGTTGTGCCTGTGAAGGCAGCAAAGAAGAAATCGTCCAGCGAAGACTCTTCAGACGATTCCAGTGATGAGGCGCAGAAGAAACCTGTGGCAAAGGTACCTGCCAAAGTTGCGGCAAAAAAGAAATCCTCTTCGGAAGAGGACTCTTCAGATGAAGAGGAGCCTCCGAAGAAGATAAACAAAGTGCCTGCTCCGGCAAAGGCTCCGGTGAAGCTGCAATCTAGCTCAGATGACTCTTCAGATGAAGAGGAAGCCAAAAAACCAGCTGTGAAGCCAGCTGCTGTAAAGCCTGCGAAGCAAGAGTCCTCGAGTGACGATTCCTCTTCTGAAGAGGAGAAAAAACCTGTGGCAAAAGCAGGTCCAAAAATTGTGGACGTGAAGAAGATTGCCTCGAAGAAGGAAGAGTCCTCGAGTGAAGATTCGGATGAAGAGGAGTCTGCGCAGAAGGCGCAGCCGAAAAAAGAAGCGGTCAAGAAGTCCTCGAGTTCGGAGGACAGTGATGAAGAGGAGGAGGCCTCGACCAAAGTCGTGAAGAAGCAGAAAAAAATGGTGTGCGAGGAGGAGGAAAAAACCCCGAATAATGACGGCAAAAATCGCAAACGAAAGTTCGACCAGGATGAGTCGTTGGAGTCGCCGGCCGCGAAAATTCAGAAGAACAGTTACAATAACTTTGTCAAAGCCGGCAACATGAACGGAGATAAGGTACGTTTTTGGGCAAACTTTTATAGGATCATACACAAAAAATGATCTTAAAAACAAAAAAGTTCGTAGTGTTTAAAATTTTCATTATCTCATTTGAGTTAATTGAAAAAATTTTTTTTTAGACAAATGAAGTCTTGTGAAATAGAAATGTTTAAAGAAAATATTAATTTATAAACAATTTTTTTTTAATATAATTTATGTAATTTTTTTTATTATAAAACAAAATTTCTCTGTTTGTTAATGTAAAAAAAAAAGTTCATAAATTTCAGTATTATTATTTGTTTGAACAAAATAATGTTCTTTTTTGTTCTTTTGATATCTGTCACTGAATTTGTTTTTGTGTCATGCAGTCACACAAAGCCACTCCATTCAGACGAGTGAGAGAAGAAGAGGTAGACGTGAGCCCTATGCTGACGAACAACTCCTTCGAGGCTAAGGTAAATGCTTGGAAACGTTTGCACGGAAACGCAGGTCATTGTGTCTCTTGACATGAAAATCAAAAAATAAATTTGACTAAAAAAATTAATAATAATGAAAAAAAAAGAAGAACAATCAAAACAAAAAATTCCTGCATCGCGAATAAGGTTTCCTGGCATTGGCCAAAGATGGTGTTGTTGTAATAAACACATTTTTAGAACGAGATTAATGACCTGCTGTTTCCTTTTGTGTTTTAGGATAATGATGAGGAAAATGGTGATCGTTTTAATAAACACGAACGGGGAGGAGGCAGGGGTGGATTCAGAGGCGGCCGTGGGGGCGGTGGTTTCCGCGGGGGCCGTGATGGCGACAGAGAAGGAGGATTCCGAGGTCGCGGGGGTGGCTTCGGGGGTCGTGGGGGCCGCGGAGGTCGGGGCGGTTTTGAGGGCCGCGGAGGTCGAGGTGGTTTTGAAGGCAGAAAGTCCTGGGGTGGTGATGGCGATAGGGGAGGTCGCGGTGGTGGTTTCGGGGGCAGAGGTCGCGGCGGTGGTCGGGGTGGATTTGACAAACGAAAGTCCTTCGGAGGCGAAACCACGCAGCAACAAAACAAAAAAATCACTTTCGACGATTGATCGCTTGTACTTAGTGCTAAAAAGGTGAGAATTGAAAAGCAAATTGTAAGCTGTCTTGCAAATAAGAAAATCAATTTTAGATCTATTTCTAGACAAATCTATCTTGTTTCTAATGTATGTAAATGTTATAAATATTAAAAGTTTTTATTTATATGAGGTACATACAAATTTAAAAAACCTGAAATATATTTATTAATTATAAACAATATTCATATTATTATTTTTGAACATATTTAAATACTTTTTATTTAATACGTATTTTTCCGTTTCTCGATCCGATGCGTATTTCTCGAGATATTTGTATGTCCCGGAACTTTTTCCACACCCTGTATATTATAAATACATTTCATGTATGTATTAAAAACGGAATAGATGCATTTCTGAAATAGATTTTGAATATATTGAAAATAGATTTGTTGTTTTGCAAGGATTATGGGGGAAAAGTATCTTTATTTATTTATTTTTTTTACATAATTCTTAAGATATTGAATATTTAATATAAAAATGAACAAATTTTCAGTCAAATTAAAATGAAAATTTATATTTGCAGAGAGGTGCACGAGGATCATGGGGAGAAAGAGCAAATCAAGACTTGAAGTACACAAAAGGCAAATCTTTCAGGCACGAGAAAACAAAAAAGAAGCGGGGCAGTTATCGGGGAGGACAAATAGACACAAGTGTTAATTCTATTAAGTTTGAAGATTATGATTAGTTCTATGTTGTATATTAGGACACTCGATTCTAAGTAATTCTTATTATATGTAAAGTACACACTCGTTTTTCTACGATCTTAGATGATTTATTATTATACAGATTTTTTTTTATTTTACTTTTCTGCCAGTGACTAACCATAAATATGTATTATAAAATCACTAACAGATGTGCTTACTAGCACATTATTTGACATCTCACTTTTTTTTATTACTTTTTAATACTTTTTTGTATTAGTTTCTTAAATATTTGGATTCTGTAGTATTTGGAAAGAGGAACACGAAATAAAGAGAAATATTGTACAAACAATAAGTGATAGAGTTTGCTTCAAATCAAATGGATTTACAAATACGCTAGTCGAGAAAGTAAATTTTTTTTATAATATTCAACGTTAATATAATCCTGCCAAATATCGATGAAATAATATTGATTTTCAAATTTAAACTTTTTATACTTGCATATGAATATACGATTTTTCAATTCTTTGTAATAAGCTTACCCAAAGTATTCTGTCTAAACATAAAATTTAATTTGTTCAAATTTTTGAAAAAATAAATTGACTCGCTATGTTTAACAAAAGTCTTGTTAATATACTTTTTTTAAAATGAAAGTATTTACAAAAAATAGAACAACTAATTTTAAATATATATTTACATGTTTTAGATTGGCAGATACAAAAAATTTATATTCACATACGAGATTGAAGTATAAAAAGTTTGAATTTTACAATTATGCAATTAATATTTGGCAAAGTTGAAGAAAAACAATTTGTCCTTTTTTAGTGTATTTTTACAATCACAATCCATCTTCGTTAGATTGTCTACGAAATAGTTGGATTTAGTGTATATTTTATTTTTTATAATACTTTCGTACGAAAAATTTTTTATAAAACGACGTAACATTTTACGTCAAAAGTAATATTATATGTTTATAAAAACAGATGATTGCTTCGAGAAATTTGTTCCTAAATACGAGCCTATAATTACATTTTTCATGCGAAAGTTGTGAATGTGAACAAATGTGTGTATATTTGTTTAGAATAAAGTATTTAGGGAAGTATTTTATTCTACCTAAGATAAGATGTGAGTGTGTTAAAATGAACTGATTTTTATTATAAGATAATGATAATAAATTTCATATTAATTAATAAAATATATGCATTTTCTTTTCATTTTACAACTCTATAATTTTTGTTTCTACGACTCTTAGCACAAAATGAGAAGTTTTTTTTTATTTTTACAAGGAAATAGACTTTTGATTACAACTTTTTTAACCACGTATACAATTAAAGCTGATGATCTAAATGAAAAGTGCAAAATATATCCATAAACTAATATAAAATCGATTAAATTAATAATCTTGCATTATTTTGATTGGCTTTTGAGAGTAATATTATAAAACTATTAAATGAGATTTTATCATTGTACATAAGATTGCAGCATCAGGCGAACCATTTAGATTACCCAGCAAAATTATATATATAACCCGGTAATACAAGATTGTACGCATGTAATACCTAATATAAGTATTACGATCATATAATAACTGTTAAAACCAGAAAATGTGAGCTACACACGAAGATTTTTCAAAATTATTATCAAGCTAAAAATAACATTTTGCATTAAAATTTCTAATTCTAATAAACATTTGATACTTTTGTAAATCACAAAAAGGGTTAAATTTTAAATGAAAAATAATTTTAACTTCTTTTAAACATAAGTTTAACTTTTTAAAATAATTTTTACTCTTTTTAGACTAACTTTAACACTTTTTAAAATAATCAAATTCAAAATTAATTCCTATACAATAGAGTTAAAACGTTTGCAATTATGAAAATTGAAATAAATGTGTGAGACAAAGGATTAATTAAATGTGCACCCTTACAATTTGTTTACTTTTTCAATGCCTCGCTGGGCCCTACTCCCTCATTCTCTCTCCTACTTTCCTTTATGTCTTTCTTTATCTTTTAGCCGTTCCTGTTTCAGGTGAACAGGGAGCGCAGAGTGAGAGAGAGAGAGTACTTACTTAGTTATGATTCCACAAGAATAACAACAGTCAACCTCTGGACATCCACCTGCGAGGACGGAGGTGCTCGACCCCACGATCATCGTGGAGTGTGACACACACGAGCGTTAACCGCTCTCGTAATAAACAGTGACCCACTTTTTTGCTGATTATATACACCGTTTGTATTTTATAATTTCTTTTTTTTTCAAATGTGCGACAAATTGTGCCTCAGCAAGATAGTTTAGTTCTTCACAATTTTTCGTCTTCCAAACCGCACTATAGACACAGCAAGAAAATGCCGAGGATAGACGTGTTGAAGGTGAGTCTGCAGTATATAATTTTTTTTTCCAATATTGTCAGCTCAAGTTAAATCACCTTGAATTTTCTTCACAAAGTGTCAAGGAAACTTTTTGTACAAGATTTGTGAAGATTTCTTTTAAAGTTAAGCCCTTTGCTCCAAAAATAATTAAATTAAAAAATTTCATATTAACTCCAAATTTTCACATTGACTTAAAATTTCCGCGTTAATTAACTTACAAATTTAAGTTTTTAGCTTGGTTTTGAAATTCTTAAAACAACTTAAAAAATGTTTAATTTGGAGTAATTATTGTTAACAATTTTATTTTCGGAGTAAAAAGTTAATTGATTGGTTCCCGAAGATTTAAAATTAGAACAATTTGTAAATTAGAAAGAAAAAAAAGTAAGCTGTTGCAAAATCTAGGACACCGAAAGGTCCGTGTGATGTGACTTATTAATGAATCCGAATTGGACACGGCTTTCCAGCGCATTCCAGACGAAAAGTCCGTCACTTTGTGTAATTATTCTAGCGATTCTTTTTCTCCCTTTCATCTCCTACGTAAAGCAAGAGCGGTAATTCCTTTTGTTTGATGAAAGGTCCCGTATTGATGAAAAGTTTACAAAACAACGAGATCTCCTAAGAGGCTGAAAGATCTTGTTTGGATTATTATTCAGGGCGAATATGTTACGTTAGGTATGCAGTCCGAGTTAAACCGGCTCTTCGCTTCAGGTATGCGTTCCGGAACTGTTAAATAGTGTTTCATTTACATTTCCTTCTTAGTTTTCGATTACCGAAGAAAGGTCAATTGTTTCGTAAACGAAACAAAAAACAACTAGAAATGAAATAGAATATTTTATTCAAAAATATAATAATTAAAATATTTTTTCTTTTAGCTTTTCACTTGCACTTCCTTGTTAGTTAAAAATGTGAAAAACAAATATATGTATAGAAACAGAGTGCAAAGACCCTAGACACATAAAAGTGAGTACAACATCGCCAATTTGAGATGGCATTTGTGAGCCTCGTCGTCACAGTTATGATAATTTATTCGAGAAACGAACCGCCGAAACGCCGGTACCGTTACTGCACGGTGACGGCTTGATACTTGATATTGCTCACACTTTGACGTGTCTCGTATCTATATATCTTTTGGACGACTAGTGTGGAGCACACAATTACCGTTAGAAGAATAAAAAAATGAGGCAAAAAAGAACTCTTTGGCGCTGGTCTCACATGTCGAACTGTGTTCATGAATGGGCCCATATAGTATCCTGGATTTTATCCATGAAAAAGCTGATAGTTATCTTGCGCGAATTCAAGGTCAATTGAGGTTCACATGACCGCTAAAAAGTTAATGAATAATTGTTTTCACAATTTTAATGTCAGCCTTCATTATTTTGCATGTTAATTTAAATTAAAAAAGAAAAAAAAAACATCATTATGTAATATAATAATGAAATAATTAAGTACAGACATTTTTAAAATGTAAATGAATTTTGAATTACAATTTAACTTATTTTTAGTTGTCTTTGAATTATTTTCAGTCAATGTAGAAAATTGTTTACAATGCTATTTAAAGCTGAAACTGTTTTTGTAAAATTAAATTTAAAAAACTAAAAGTGACAGGCCATAAAATTATTAATTTTTCATCGATTATTATTTTTCATAAAACTCTGTCCTCATTATTTTGTGATTTAAATTTTGGTTTAATTTGACAGGGGAAACGAAATTGAAAAAGAAAAAAAAAACCAAACGTGTTATTTAAACAACAGCCTCGAGAACAATAGAAACGCAAGACCGAGAAGGAAAAAACACGAAAAAGCTATTTGACGCGGTAATTGAACCATGCACGATTGAAATCGCTTAGAACGAGGTAATCATGGTTGGCGTGTTAATTCTGTTTGATAGGGTAAATGTTATTATATAACGGTTCAACTTTTGTTTGTTTATCGATTTTATTTCTTTTATAATAAAAAAAACATCGAGTTAGTTGATTACAACTTATAATTAAAAAAAAAGGAAATAATTTATCATGCAACAGTAATTATTTATTATAAACTTTGATTTTGCAAGATCCATCAGTGAGATAAGATTTCCAATTGGTTTTGTAAAATTTATTTTACCAAATAAAAGCCAAATTTAATTATTTCTCAATGCTGTATGAAATAATCAGTAAACTTCCAGGGTACAGAATTTTTCTCTAAAATTTAAATTAATTTATGGGTCAGATGACATTTTGTGAAACCCAATCAAATTAGGTACCATTGAAAAAGAAATCCTAGTGAGATATAATCTTACATAATCCAGAACAATCGAATCTCATTAGTCTGATTTAATTTTAGAATCGCTTCTGTTGGAAAAGAATAGACAAAAAAGATTGCTCTGTCCTATAAAACTGCAGTAATTACCAGAAGATCTGATACTATTAACAAAATAACGAACATTCTCATACGTATAAATAAAATAATTAACTTCAAATCGGCGCGTTTTAGATAAAGCCAGCGAGCATTCTCAGGCTTTGGTGAATTTTTTCTAATTTGAAATTATATACAGCTTCCTGGTTGGATACAAAAAACAGATCTTTTTATTTTTTATCTCAAATTCTTGAGTTAATTGAATCTCTTAAGTTAACAGTTGAAATGGATGGAAAAGTTGTAAAAGAAAACGAAAAGCGCTTTAGGAAGAAAATAGTATATATATATATAAAGGACTAGTAATTGATCCTGTGGATAATCGGCCGAAACAAGGTAATGGCATGGATCCGCGCCTCCATTTCCACGCACCGTCAACCTGACTTGAGTATTTTTCGCATTCGCACGCGAGTCACGCCAAGCTAGAGATGCAACCGCACAATTGGCGTGTGATGCTCGAGCAGCACAATCAAAGTATACTTATCGGCCATAACGGACCGGAAGGGCCTAACTTCGGCATCTTCCTCGGAGGTCGTTTTTTAACTTTTTTTTGTTTAAACTATTCTGAGCAATTATGTTAATGCCTCAAATTTAAGTTCAAAGTATTTGTCTTCTGAGAATAAGTTTAAAAAAAAAATTAAAAAACTATTTACGAATAATTTTTAAACAAATGAAATGGTTGTTGGTTTTGTATAATTGAATTTTAAGTTTATAAATTATAGTGAGTAAAGTATATAAATTGAAGTACAACTATTTATAAAGTAGAATCAGAAATAATTATTCAATAACAGCTGATTTAATAATCATTTTCTTGCCTAACTGGATTTAGAGCAAGCTGATATATAATAACTGTAAAAACCAGGTGATATCCACTTAAACTCCTGGGAACCATGAAAATTCATGCGAAATTTCTGTGTAATGTTATCTTGAGAAAAAATTATGTGTTAAGAATTATTATCGCAGATTTCATTATGAAACAGGAATAGTGGATTAGTAAAACTGAAACATTTTATTGTTGTTTTCTGTGTGCATAAAATACTTGCTCTAGAAAAAGACTACAATCTATTGACTGCTCAAGTCTGTAACCAACAAGAATTATTAATTAGTTTTTATCAATTTTTAATTAAAAGCTGCAATAAAAGTGACTTACTTTTGCTAATAAGATACATGTATATATATATATTACAAATACTTCTTTGATCCCAAAGAAAAAAATATTTCCTACAAAAGGTTTTTCTATTTTGTTTATAACAAACTAAAATACGTTCAGCTATGCTTTTTCCTAACAAATTTCATTCCAGAGAGAATTTCCGCCTGTTTATTATTATCAACGATGAAAAAAGAAGTGCAATCTTGCACGCTATACAGCCTCACAATTTCTACATCTACACACAAAGGTTGCAACTTGCACTCTTATCGTGGATTAATGATTTATTTCATTGCCAAAGCCGTTTATTTTGCAAAATATCTTCACTTATATTAAAATCCCGCAATAATCGATGCATTGCGCCCTCGAAGTGTTCATAAAAAAAGGAATGTACACACATGCGGTTTATTTCTTGCGCTTTACCCTGTCAATTATTTATAACAAGATGCAATGGGAAGTGATTTCTTTTATAGTTGCATAGTTATTTTGAGAAAATTTGATTTACCTTACTGTATTCTACTTCCTGCTTCTATTTTAATAAACGTGGAATTTGGGGCAACCTTTGTTGTATAGATATAATTTTATTTAGTTTAAAAATAGCTTAATTTAATTTTCTTATTTTTTTTATATACGAACAAAAAACAAGAAAGAAAACAGTTATGAAAATTAGATTGATGATCTGTTGAAAGTACGAACGTCAGTGTCAATGTCGTGGTTTCGTAAGAAGCGGTCAACGACCAACCTTGCTTGACGCTTTTCTGACATAATCGTGATTGCCTGCGAAGGAAAGGCAACGGACTCAATCGGTTGATTCATTTCCATAACATTACGAATTATTTTAATTTGAGAATTATAAGTCTCCAAAAATTCTCTCAATAAGATGTATAATAATAATAATAATAATAATTATCCGCGGTAAATGATTTCCACGATACGATTTTCCAGTTGAACCCCATTTTTGGAGTGCCATAAAACGAACGGGTTCTCGCGAAGGTCAATATCCCGAGGCGGTATATATATATCCACCGAATGTGGACATGACAATTTTTTGATGAACGGTTCATGGAGAAACAGTTTTTCTTACGTAATGGCAATTGTGAAGTGAAATTAGTTAACGGATCTGGGGAAGTGAGAAAATATTTTCAACTCTTATTCTGATGTAAGAAATTATAACGAAAGAGAAACGTAATCTCTGTGATATAATTGGTTCACTTTTTTTGTTCAGATTAACTGTAAATATAGGATTTTAATAAAACGATTTTCAAATACTTTTCGAAACTGTCTATTGAATAAAGCACAGCTGATTTAGAACACCGAGAAATTCAATGCATTTAATTTTATTGGGAATAAAAAAAAATTCTATATAAAATGCAGACACAAGATTTACATGGCATGGTTGCTTGTATTTCTTGCATTCAACAGTTACATGCAATTGATGCATACAAGTCTTACAAGTATATGATTCGTAAACTTGGGATTGAAATAATGTCTAGATGCCAATCATATTACTGTATACATTTACACAAAGAAACGATATTGATTATCTGAAGCTTATAAGAAGTAGTCAATATTTAATACAATTATTTTTCAAAGTATGTTTTGTCAGAATTTTTTACAGACAAAGAAACATTTGTATTTTAATATGTTTATTTTATTTTGCCACCTTTGAAATAAATATACGATAACATGTTTATCGAAAATAAATGAACTATACAAAAAAGTTTGGTACCAGCTATTTGTAGTTTAGGGGTTTTTTGTTTTTTGACTTTTTTGCTGTCTCTTGAGTAATTTGTGTTTTCTAGGCAATTACAGGATTTTATATATTGCTGATACTTGAATAATTGTTCCTGCATCATGCGTTTCTGAGTATTATTTTTTGTAATAATGAGGCTGAATGTTTAATATTTTTATTTTATCCCGTTTTATTTCGTGGTCTTCATCAAGTCTATGTTTTGAACTCACATTTTATTTTTTTGAGTCTGGTTTAATAAAAAAGACGCAGTGCCACCTGGTGATATGTTTTATGTTATTTAGATATCAATAAAATTCCACGTTTCAAATGAATGTTTTGAAAAAAAACCAAATATGTTTATTGTGACTGCAGAATAGAACATTCTTTCCACCAGGTGGCACAGAACCTGCAAAAATGCCAGAAAAAAAATAAATTTATGTAGTTCCTAAATTATTGATTATTTTTCATCAGATTCAACTTTTGACAGCAGCAATATGATAATAATGCATTTTCTATGTTACGCAAAGTAATTGGTCAAATAAAGCTCACCACGAACACGTTTTCAAGTGGTATCGTTATTCGGAACATTGCTTTCACTCGAGGCTTTTCGCTGGTCATTGAATGCTTGCTCCATAACGGATTTTATGTTTGTAGATCGCAACCCAGAAACCCTGAACTTGATGTAGATACGTCTACAATTTCGTGTTCATATCTTGGAGCACGCATATCGATTGCTTATATCTACACTGAAAATAAATAAAGTCACCTTTATTGTAGTTCACTAGTCGTGTCTTTATAATTTTAATTAAATTATAAATTCCGCGTAACCGCTCCTTCTCACGTAAATATCAATGTGAAATAGGATTTGGCGCAGAATTACCATTCGCAAAGATGGAGAAATTTTTTGTGTGTGCTCTTTCTCAGACTATTTTAAAAATTTCTTACAAATATTGTACAATTAAAAATTCTGTATACGTTTAATTCTTTTTCTATGTTCAAATTAAATTACTTTAATTACTGTTTGATTATTTTACATTTATTGAATATTTTACATAACATTTTTTTCTTGTTAAACATAATAATTATATCTAGTTAAATAAGTTAATAAAACGATTTATCTTGCTGCATGCACAAGTCATGAAATTAAGTGTGTACAAGGAAGTCGCAAATCTCTTGTCATTATGCTCAATTTTTTTGTTTTTTTAATAATAAAAACGTATTTTCTATTTTTACTTTTTCTTGAAGCACATTTTATAAATACCTATACAATGAACTGTACATTCGTGCGCGAAATAAAATACACTTGTACATTATAGCAAACATATAATAAAGCAAACTTCTATTCATTATATATTATGAAAGAGTAAAAATAATTGACGATTAACATTGTTTCAGATGCTCGGCTACGCCGGATTAATATTTTTATTGACAACAAATGTTTGTCATGCAAAAAAATGCGAAGGAAGTGGTCTCAAGTATGTGTGGGGAGATGCCATGACGGACTCCACTGACTGCGAGGGACCAAACAGTATGCCATATCCTGCGTAAGTTAACTTTTTTTACATTTTAAAATTTAGATAAATTAATTTATCCCGAAACAGGAACAACAACAAAATAATTAATAAATTCAATATTATTTGACTTTTTAATTGTAAATTTCTATATTAAAATTAAAAAAAAGTAAAAGCATAAGTGAGAGGTTCCAGAATATTAACTCTGGAAATTTTGTTATTTAAACAGTTAAATGTGAATCATTAAATGTGCGTATTTTTTGCGGTTATTAACATAAACGCAATATGAAGAATAATGGTGTGTTTGCAACAGCTAATTAACGCGATTATCGCGCGGTTAAAATAATGGCAGGATAATCTGTTTGGACATGGCAAATTAACTGTTCACAGGGCGGCGATCTCGCGAAATTTCAAGAACCTTTGGCTCGGAGGCAGCCGCTCAGGACGATCCTACCAGCCGCGAACCATCGATCCCGAATTAACGCGGCAGGCGCTCCTCAAGAATTACAAGGCCGCGCACGGCGAGTTCTCGATCACCGGAAGTTCTCGGTCTGGTAAGCTTGTTACATCTGCATTACGCCTTTAAGATCATCTCTTATATCACTCGCACCAAACTACACATGCCACATTAAATTATGAAAGGCATTTTAGAAATAATTGAGACATCCAGTTCAAATCTTTGTATTAAAAGAAAAGTATATTATTTTTAAGCTTTTGTTAAATAAGTTAACGTGTGGGGAGATATTTGGGCAATTCTCTAGAACCTTTAACTTTCAACTTGCCAAATTTTTGAAAAAAAAGTTTTAGCACATCTTAGTTTTATCATAATTATCATTTATTATTACTTTAAAATTAATATTATAAAGTTGAACAGTGATAAATTACTTGTGCGTAACTTTAAATTAATATTTAATTGTAAAAACATAGGTAAATATTACGTTTTTGGCAGCTTTTCTGTTCTAATGTCAAAAACTTAATATTTGGAAACAGTCTTTCAATTATTTAAGTAGTTTTTAATATAAAATTTTGATTTTATTGCACACACATATATTATGTTACATCAAAATACTGTGCAGTTCATCCAGAAGTATAAAAACATTTTTTAAATATAAATATTTTTAATTACAAATTATATTACGTCTTTGACATTAAAACTCAGGGACAGATTTTGATAATTTTTTTAGTTTACATATTAAATGCGCATCATTTGAAGTGTGCTTATTGCATTTGATAAAATTAAAAGCCATGTTTATTCTTTTTTTAATTGTAGTTTAACTCTGTGCTTATAAATTAAAAAAGAAAATGTGTCTGCATAACCTAAAGGAACATGTCAAAGACGTAATAATTTGGACTTGGGATTTTGAAATATTTTTAACATACAATTCTTATAAACGTATAAATACTTACAAAGTGTAAAACTATAATAACTTGAGATGTGCAAATCATAAAAACTAAAAAATGCGAGAAACAAGTAGATTAAAAGTTCTAGAGATTTGCCCATATATTTTTAAAATTGTTAGTTTGCTTTCAATTTGTTGTATTGTAACTTTTGTTTTATTTTTGAAGCAGTTTGTGATTTAAAATAAATTTCATATTCACTTTTCATTATTGATATTTTTGATACAGAGATGTGATCAATTATTTTTCAAACTCTGTTATTAAGTATTTCCGGTTAATTGTCTGTCATTGATCATTTTAATCGATCAATCCTTGTTATATGAATTATTTATTTACATAATTACAGAGTAGTGATTGTATACATTTATTATCCAGTACTTTGATCTAAATTTTTTTGTAATTTTTTGAACAAAAAATAAATAGTTATAATTTATATAAAAAAATAACAGTAAACTTAAAAAATAAATAAACTGATTATTATTTTTAATTGGTCTATTTGATAATTATCCAATTTTTTAGTTGATGTCATTATTGACCATTAAATTTATTTTTCATCAAATTTCATTTACGACGACTTGTTATATTGATTGATTATCGTTATTATTGATTGATTATTACTTTTAATCAATTTCACCGTGCCCATTTTATTCGATTCAAACATTTTTATTCTGTCTAACATTTGAAGAAGAAGAAGAAGAAAAAAAAATAGCGGACATGCACTCTTGGCGTTTCGTAGTCCTAAATTATTATGTGCTGTGTCCTTCTGACACAAAAACCTGGTTCGTGGCACGTCTACGCCTGCTTTTCTCATTAGATCCGTCCCTTTTTAAAACTTTACAAAATAACAATTGTTAACCGCATTGACAACTCACTGTTCCTGAGCATTTCAGCGCCGCATATTTACAGTACAACTGAACCGGATGTCTTTCTCGTGCTCATTAAGTGTGCTCTAACTATTTTTCAGTGGAACTTGTTTCGCAAAGGACTTATTAAAATAATTAACATTAAAATCGTTTCAAAATTGTCGCTTTTTTGTACAAAAATTGCTCTCGGTTAATCATCAAAACATTCTTAGACTTCTCAAATCTTTTATTTTACTGTTTATTTCTTCAAAGTTTTTTTTATTCAATTTTAATACTGCTTTCTTTTACCATCATGTATCAAGGTTTTTGTTTCAAACGTGATCATCTTTAAAATGATCTTTTGCAGTCAGGTCTCAAGATTAGAACACTCTATTGCGATTAAGTTAATAATACATTTTCTTCAAATTTTCATGAGAGATGTGTACAGCTTGCGGAGAGGCCATTACTAAAAAGCCTTACACGACGGGGCACCGCTCTTTACCAGGCCAATACAGTTATCGTTTCTTGTAACGGGACACTCGACTCAGTCAGGTTTCAAGTAATCGCCGATGAATGATGGTATTTTGCCCTGTGGCTGAAAATCCGACAATTTTTATATATAAACGCTTTTCGAGTAGCAGTGTGTATAAGACCCCGATTATGGATGTAGGTCGTGCGTTATTGTTCATAAATTCCACGTCTATTATTTAAGGATAAGAATAGGTCGTTCTCGGCTGGTCGTCCGGGATTGTAGTTGCATTTTTCATCAGCAATCCTTATATCCGTTTTCAATGTTCTATTGTGTCCAATCGTGAAATTATCACTTAATATCCGTCTTTTTCTTTTATTAAATTTGTTTGAGAAAAATATACTTTTCTTTTCTATTATTTAGGAAACTGGAAGAAATATACTTTTTTAATTCTATTATTTGGAAAACTGGAAAAGTATACTTGTTTATTTCTCCTACAATTTTAAAGAAAAATTAAAACAAGTTTTATTCTGATGTTAAAGAAACGCCATTTACATTATAATAATTTTATTTATTGGAATTTCTTCTGTATATAAATAAGTTTATAATTAATTGCATTTTAATATACGTTATATATTTATCGTTGCTCCGATATAAAAGTTGATTCTTGTTTTCAGGTCGAGCGTTTTCTCAAAAGGATTCGTGCGGATCACCAGCGAGATTATGCAAAACTAGGTATAACACGACGGCGCCTATGTATGGCGTGAGCCTGACCAGCGGACAACCCGTAACCATCGTGCAAAAATTCCCGGACTTGTTGCAACAAGTAGTTTTCGAGGTTTGCGAGTGAGTATATTCAATTTCGAATTACTTATGTTAATGATAAGACACTGAAAAACATGCATTATCGGGTTTACAACCTGAGTCGTAAAAGTGATTATGTTAAGCTGATTCGGCACGGTAAAATTGCACGATTTATAAACTGCACTTTTCGAAAAACTCTTGATATCCTATCAGCCTGCATTCTTTTTTTCTGTTGCTTTCAGTGTAATTTATTTGAAATTCAAATTTTCAACACTAGTGGAATAATTTGTACAGTTTCATGAATATCATGTTACTCGTCAATATTCTCATCGTTTCAAACAAAGGAAAACTGCTTGAAAAGTGCTTTCTAACTTCTAATATCTAATTTAATTTTAACCTCGAAATCTACATCCAAAAAAATACAACTGTTTTTTGTAAAGTGCAGAGAATTTATCAACCTTATTGGTGTACAATTTGATAAAAAATCAATTAAATCAATTTTAACATTTAAAGACCAAGTAAAATAATCTTAAATTTATTATGTATGTAAAAGTATTACAATTTTATCTTGTGAAATATAGTTTTATGTATTTTTTTGTGATATAAAAAAAATGAGTTATGTTGTACCTTTCGAAGAATATTATTTATGTTCGTGCAACAAACACGCAATAACAATTAGAAACTAGAATCTGAGAGCGTGTTCGAGGGAATTGTTTCAAAACGGAATGTCGCCTTTTTGTGTCGCAGGTCGAAGGAATGTGACGTGGTCCACGGCGAGTGCACGCAAACCTACGTTCCTTATCTGTTTTTGGTCATCCCGCTGGGACCGGTGACGTTGACCGGACAGGATTACGTGCTGGTTGAGAGTGGTTGCGTCTGCAAGCCGAAAAATTCAGCAAACGCAATCAATTATCCCCATCCCCCGGCCATACCCAGCTTTTAACGCGCCCCGTTCGGAGACCGCTCACAAATCTTCTTGTCCTCGGACGCTTCAAAATTGCATCAACCATCAAAAAGAATACAAAAAAACGACTAACGTCCGAGAACAATAATTTGCCATGCTGTTAACAATCATGTGACGGATAACAATTTTAACGTAGTTTGTAATTAAACAAACAGCTTGTTAAATATTTTCTTAACCATGTTTAAGACATTTTGATTTAAAAGTTATTTTATTTTGTAAAAAAGATTATGATAAGTTTGTTAGAGTTTATGGTGTAGACATTTTAACTATCCAAAATTACTGACCGTTTTTTATTAAATAGATGAATATGAATTTAAAAATATTTTGTATTATTTTTAAAGAATGTCATTAAATTCTCCAAAGTTTTGGTTTTAAATTTTCAAAGTCGAGTTGCAAAAAAAAAAAATTTAAAAACCAATCGGTTTAAGTCGATTACATTACTGTATACATTTTATTACAATAAATTTTTTTTATTAAGTTCAACACTTTGTAATGTACATAGATAAATTAATTTGATATAAATCAATTAAAAAATATGGAATTTAGATAGTTTTATATAGCATATACGAATTGAAAATGAGAATTTAAAACTTTACCTTAATTATAAATTGTAAATCAAATTTGATATTTTGTAGTTGTAAATTAATCTCGAGTTTAAAAAAAAATTTTTTTTCTTTTAGTTTTTGGAATAAAAAAATGTGTACAATTTTCTTGTTCTAAGTCATAAATCCGCTACATGATTGATAATAACTTGGTGAATCTTTATTTAATTTTTTTGTTTCTTTCTTGCACAAAAAGAAAACTATCCCAGTGGGTGGTTTTGGGTTCTCGATATTAAATGAACCGAGAGCCGAAGAACGACACGTCTAATTTTTTCAAACGCCAGTTGAACCGAATGTTGAGATTAAAAAGTCTTAGAACTTTTTGTTTTTTTGTTTTAAACAAAACATGAAATCCGGTTTTGGAATTCGATCGAGTTCACGAGACACGTTCGTCCAGCCGGTTTTGTGTGGTTTCATTGCGCTCTGATGGAATTGAGTTCGTCATTAATCTTATTCGCACTCATTTTTCCAACATAATTTATGACAGCTTTTATTTGTCATTTTAATATTAATTTTGTGGAAAATTTTGAACTTTTGTCAATTAATTTTTTTCTAAGAAATGTCAAATATTATTCAAATTAAGTGTTAAACTTGTTCAAAATGATCTTTTTTTTTCTTAACTTTTTCTTCAAATTTAACGTAATAATTTTTAAAAAGTTAACACTACTTAATTATAAAATTTTTTACATAATATTTAACATTTTAAAAGAATGAATGTTTGAAAAATGACATGTCGTTATCAGTAAATTATTATTTAATTTATACATTGTATTCGACTTTCGGATTTACTTGAGATTTGTTTTTTCCAGGATTCCCAAACGAACTGCGACTTTGAATAAGTTTTATATTATAAATATGTAAAGAATAAAGAAATTTAATTATTATTTAATTATTAGCTTTATATTAGATGACAGTATTTATGTGCTTACACTTCTTCAATCGAAGTGACGAAAATTGGCGACCTTTTCAAAACACGTTCGAAATTCGCCGATTTCCTCGGTGCTTTCGAAAGTTGACCCTGTTCACTTATTGTGCATGCCATAAACTACTTTGAAAAAGAAAATCTGCATTTAGAGTGATATAAAAGTTTCGGCCAAATTTCGTTGCAATGAAAATTGTATAGAGATGAGTCAGATTCGTATATATTATATGTAATTGCGACGTTTCACAGACTGATCGTACGTTTAATTACATTTCTGTAAATACAATAAAATTAATCGATTAATAAAGTCTAATAAGATAATTATATACGAAAAATGGAATTGTTATTTCTTCCTAAATTAAATAATTTCATTTTTTTCTACTGTTATTAAAAACATGTTTTAAAAAGTTTTGACAATGTTGAAGAAAATGAACAGTTCATTTTGATGCAACTTTTTTCTAGTTGAACTTGAAATAATTACATAATTTATTGAGTTAGTTTGTAATAGAATTTCATGTACAATCTATGCGAATGAATCACCGCGTGTTAATTAACTGAAAGAGGCGTCGTAAAAGAGTCCGTGGACAATTAAGTCAACGTGTACAGTCGGCGGATCAGGATGAGATAAATGCCAGTGACCGAATGGACCGCGCCATGTGAGCTAAGAATTCTTATGAGTCGAATGTACCGTTATTTGTTTACGGGATTCTCCGCTTCGATTTACCTACTTCCCCACTAAGTTTATAGATAAATTTCACCGACGCATCCTCTTTATCCAAAATCGTGATCGAAACCACCTACAAAACTAGGTGAGATAATGATAGGTACACACGACATACAAATTGCACTTTTTATTGCATACATATTTTACTTTTATTGTACAATAAAAATTGTAAATGAAATATGCGATTATATAAATAATGTTTAAATTTATTTCCAAAAAATGGAATAGATTGAACAAAAATTCAAAGCAAAAATAACGAATTAAATTTACAAGAAAATAAAAAATATACGAAATATAAAATTTATTAAAGTTTACATAAAATCCACTATTAGTGAATGTCTCATTGAGTATCACTTTTTGTGAACTATTCATTGAAAAAGTATTTTGAATTTAAATAACCAAAGAAAAATAATTGATTGAAATTTAAAATAAAAAACAACATTAAATACTATGTGTGCAAAATCTGCACTTTCGTTGAAAGTTTAGGTTTATTTGTAAGGACATTGATTGCTATTCATAAATCAAGTTTTACGATTTTTGATTTTTTAAACTAAAATTTTTTTCAGAGTATTTTACAACGTAAATGTAGATATTGCGTCCATAACATTAGAAAATAAATTGTTATTCTAAATTTTAGTAATATTTATTTTTAGTAATTTGAATACATTGATATTTCTCAATCAAAAGTAGTTTACAAATATTAGATCTCATAATAATTTTTTTCAACATTTCAAATTTCGTACATTTTTCTTTTATTGTACATTTTTTTTTTTTTGAATTACTTTTAAATCAATAAGGTTTCTCGAAAATAAATATAAAATTTAAAACAAAAAGAGCATTTTATTTTTTAAAATGATTTTAAAGGCTCATTCACAATGGACACGTAAATTGAAATGCCACGCAAACTTCTGCGTATAATCTATTGTATTATCGTTGAAATACCATGTGTTTTATGCACTCTCAAAATAAATGTATTAAATGAAACAGAATCGCATTCTGCTAATACAAGAATCATTTCAATATATTTCCGAAAGTAGTTTGCATTGAGTAGTCAAGCGCTAATCATTTTCAATATAATATTTTAATTTCAAAGTGGACATTTGTATTGTGACAAAAGCAAATATTTCATTGGACTTGATTATATGGAATATAAATACCAGTTTCTATTATAGTTTATATTTTGGCAAGCATAAGAATTTTCAGTAGATCAAATTTATCACAGATTTTATTCACAATAACGTTATAAAAATTTTAAAATCGGATTTTTCGATATTCACAATTTATTCCACGTTGTTGTCATGCCGTCAACTTAGTTTTGTTTACATTGTTATAACCTGCTCTTTTTACTGCGCAGAAGTGCACGCATGCGCTATAATGTTCGTTACATTTACATTGAGAGAAAATGATTGTTGCTTTCAATCAATGTTTTATGATTCAAAAAGACGTTCTTTTTGATACAAATAGAATATTTCCGAGAATGTGGATGCGTTAAATTTAAATGTTCGTATCTATTGTGAAGGAGCCTTTAAGGCTCCAACAGTATGGATGCGTAAAACAAAACTGATGATGTTATTTTACATTTAAAGGATCCTTCACAATAGACACGAAAATTTAAATTTTACGTAAACGCATATGTAAAACACAATGTATTTTAATGAAAATACAAGGGATTGTACGCATATTTTTGCGCACCATTCTGTAGGAGTATTAACATTTAAATTTTCTTCTTCATTGTGAAGAAGCCTTAAAGGCTGTTCGTTTGTCAATGTTACATTGATAGTAAGATTCTGATGTTGGCATAAATATGGCCTACAATATATATAAATTTATATAAATATGATATTTCTTTCATTTCTCTGTGTATTTCCTATGGAGAGAATTTATTTATGACGGAACTTCTTTAAAGAATATAATACCATCAAACAGGGTGAGGTTTACCAATTTTGAAATATTTCATTAAATATTTCAAAAAAAAAAAATATGTACCCTAATCAACGTTTTAGGAATCTTAAATATGTAGTCTGAGGATCAACTAAGTGTTTTTTTTGTTTTACAAAAATAAATACAGGATATAATCCATCTTTTTCCAATATTAATTAATACTAAAAGTAAAATATAAATTATGATTAACTTATTAAGAAAATAATAATTTTTTTAATCGAAATGAGGTTTATAATGATTCTCATAACATGTGCAATTAATTAAGATCTTGTTTTTTACAAACATATAAAAGAATAACTTAAATGTCAAATATATAAGTATTTATTCATCTTACAGTTGGTAAAGATCTATAATAATTTTACAAAAAATAAATAACATATAACACACGAATAAACAATATCTAGTATAAGTTTATAAAATCACATAAAGTCTTGTAAGGCCTTATTAAAAATGAATAGATTAAAGCTAGTAACAACAAAACAATATTTTTTAATTTTTAATACATTATTGGTATAATTATTGATAGATTATTAATTAATTAAAATTGAAGTTCTTTAGAACAATGATTGTTTAATTGCTTTTTCAACATAAAATTTAAGGACTATTCTAAATGTTTGCTTTATAGCTTATTTTTAAGAGTCCACTGATGCAAAAATAAATTGATTTAAAACATCAGATAACATTCTGCAATGTTCTGAACATTTGATGCAAGTATAAATTTGCTTAAAAAGATCAAAATATAAAAATTCAATTTTTAATTTACAATTGGTTGAAAATGTATACAAGTGTGTTTGAAATGTGTACTATTACTCTGATGGCGAATTTCACCTTGTTTGACGGTATTTAATTATTTAAGCAAGAGGCGATAAGAATTATTATGTAAAGATTTATTTTATGAGTAACATTTTTCAAAAATTGTACGGTTCTAACATTTTTTCTAAATTTCTAATTATATTAACCACCGCTTGGCTGTATTTATATTTTTCTTACTCAAAACCAAGAATATTGCATTAATGCATATTAAGGATTGAAGTTATTTTGTCGAAAAACTATTTCTGTTTAATACTTCATTGATGTTCTGACAAGTACATCACTTTGTTCTTTAATAAGGTTTACTAATTCAACTCAAAGACATGTCTGAATATCTAATCCACGACGCAGTTCAAAATAAAAATGTCAACAAGTTAAAGTCTCTCCTAGAAGAACCAGTTAATAGTAAGAATTCTGAAAATAAATCGCCATTGGAAATCGCTATTGAATCTCAATGCGAGAAAGAAATAATAGAACTATTAATAAAACATGGTGCAGATATAAACGAGAAAAACAAGTTCGGTCGGACTCTTCTTTATAATTGTATTAGACGTGAGAAAATCAATATAGAAATAATTCAAATTTTGCTAAAACATGGTGCCGACGTAAACATTGCAGATAATAAAGGTTTAACACCTCTTATACAAGCTGCTGGAATAAAAAACGGGACGGAAGTAGTTCGACTTTTACTTGAACATGATGCCAACGTGAATTTAGGAAATGCCTGGTTACCGACTCCGCTGCATTCTGCTGTTAGAATAGAAAATAACAAGGAAACCATAGAACTTTTGTTGGAACATGACCTCGACGTTGATAAAAAAGACTTAACGGGACAGACGTCCCTTTATTTGGCTAGCAAAGTGAAGGACAATTTTGAAACTATAAAATTATTACTTTACAATAACGCTGATGCAAATGAAGGTGATTATAAAGGTGTTACGCCGCTCCATTTGACTGCAGAGATCAAAAACAATATTCAAGTCTTAAGGCTATTGATTAGGTATGGTGCAAACATTAATTCTCGAGATGATTTGGAAAGGACGCCTCTCTACATGGCATTACTTCATGGAAATTCATTAAATGTAGAAGTATTATTGAATATGAATGCTAATGTTTCTTGTACTTCTAAACTCATTGATAATTTAAACAGAGAAAGTGACAAAAATGATTCAATAAAGAAGTCGCTTTTCATTCTCGTTATACATTTGATGGAATCAAAAGTAATGAAATTATTAAGTGATGAACATTTTAAGATCTGGGAATCGACAATAAAATCACAAATAGGTGATATAAAGAATTTTATAAAATCAAAAGTTAATGTATAATGTGAATTGTTGTATACTTTTTTAGTTGTTGTATGATTAAGAAATTGATTAAGTTATAAAAAATTGTATTTAAAAGAACAAATATTTTTAGAAAGTATGTGACTATTTAATAATATCGTGTAAATTGAGTAAGACTATGTTGGGTTTTCTTAACTATTATAATATTGAAAGTTTTTAAAGATCTTTTCTATGCAAAATAAACTTAAAATTGAAATGTTTAAATTAAATGAGATGTTTTTAATAATTTCACCAAACATAATTAAAATCTTTAAAATTTTTTTGAAAATGATAAAATCGACTGAAATGAATTTGTATATGTCGTAGGCCGTTAGAAGAATCAGGCCG
>JABFPM010000905.1:0-23949 GCA_022817325.1 Idris sp. 1 HC-2018 | reverse complement strand
AATTATACTAAGTTCAATTAATTTCTTCTGACGACAATATAAACTAATGTTTTCATCTTCGATTCTAATTAATATATGCTAAACTTTTCATTTGTGTGTCTTTGTTAATTTAAACAGTTAATTAAAATGTCTCCGCTGTATTTAATTAATTTAAAATGTATATTTCATTTTTTTTGTCTCCACTCCAAGATGGTACGGTAACGTAATGTGATCTCTTGTAAATTAAATTTTCAAGTGCAATATACGCTAAATAATAATAATCATGATGTATAGTACTACGTTAAATTCAATAAAAATATATCTGAATAAATTAAGCAGGGTTCATTTGATTTATTTAAAAAAAATCATGCTTTTGTAAATATGATTATTTATTGAAATAAAATTTCAATTTTACAATTTTTATTCAATTTTTGATTTAGTAATTGAAGCTAAAATGTTTTGACGCCGTTAATAATCTTTTTTTCATTATTTTTATTTTATTATAACATTATCAAAAGCGTTATTTATTCGACATGTGGTCAGAGTTTTTTGGATCTATCGTGAAATTCTAAAACGATGTTTTCTATTACCTATTAGCACATTCGGACATTTTGTTGTCACGCACATCAACATTTTTTTAGCATGCACACTTTTAAAATTATCTTAACATTTATACAATGAAATAATTACACGATTGCACTTCAACGCAAATGAATAGTAGTCATTTCAAATGCAACGCACACCGCTAATTAACCACATTTTTTATTAAAATCACGCATGGCGCAATTCACTGCTTACAATTATCTTAAAAATATATGAGCTGTAGGCTTTATTTAAAATTATATACAAGGAAGAAGTTTCGGCGCAGCCAGTGGCGTAACTACCCAAATACTTGGCATCTTAAGAGTGTTAAAAAATTATAATTTTCATTAAATATTTATCAAAAATAGTTGATAATTTCGCCACTGAGTACAACGTTATTTCATTTCAAATTAGCATTTCAGTTCGTTAAATATAAATTGACAAAAATTTAAGAGAAATCTTATTTTAGGGATCGACAATGCAGATTATAAAAGTAAATTGCATTCTTAGAATAATTACATAAATACACACATAATTTTGAATTTTGCTTGCAAATATCATGGCAATAATAATTATAACGTCGAGAAATTATGAATTATATTACATTTTGTACAATTTGACAAAGAAAAGCATGGCTAAACGAAACTTAAGCATTTTCCCTAAAAAGTCGAGTTCAAGTTCTCATTCTGGAACCAATTCTGTCAGCTTTCCCCTTTTCCTTCATTGAGTAAGACGATGCTATCGTATAGTTCGGTGTATCGTGTACTCTGAAAAATCATAAAATTATTATTGATATCTCAAAAATCACGCATTTTTTTGTTACAAACAAAGGATACTTTTAAAAACTCACTTTAAAAATTTGTACAAGATCTTTTATCATGAATGATATAAAAATTGTTGTTAAAAGTTATTGTTTGAAATTTAAAAAATTATTAATAATTCTGTTATTTTGTAATGACACAGTTTTAATGAAAAAAAAGAGGATTAAAGTAAGCTCATTTAGTGACAATTATATTTTAAAGTCAGACCGTCATCCATAAATCAAAAAGGATAATGTCCTTCTTTAAAATAAAATCTTGCAGATTTTATGTTATGTGCATGAAAATACAATGCCAACCAGCGGAAAGAATTTCTTTTTCTGAAGTCGTAAGGCGGAAAAGCACCAATCATTTTTTTACGGTGTGACATTAGAAAAGAAAATTCTTTCCACTAACCGTTCAGAACAGCAAATCGTTTTCACCAGATGGCGCTCAAAATAGGAAATTCTTTTTTTCATGCACATACTGTAAATTTTTATAAAATAAAAGCAATTTTTTTTAGACAATTAATATGCTTTTAATAAAGTTAGTAAAAAATGATAACCGATATTAGATGGAGGGCCTCGATGATGATGATGATGATGCTTATGACCGGGGCCGGAATACCTGCTTCCTGGTCGCGAATGAACTATGGCATAGTGGTCGCTATTCGTTGATATCGACCTGGTGGAATTCATTGTGGAACCACCAGACGCGTATCCTGGTTTACCATTTAATGAATATCTGCAATGAATAATGGTTTGTGATGACAACAAAGTAAAAACCAAAATTGAATATAAAGAATGAATAAATACGAAAGTAATTCTTTTCAATTGACTAAATTTTAAATCTCTTAAGGTGGAAAATCGGTAGACAAAGACAGAATATTTTTGCTTTAAAATGTCTTTTTTCCTATGAATTTATGGTTAAAGTTGATTTTTCTTATGTACTGTATCAAAATATACATGTCTTATATTTTATTTATATTAAAAAAATGCTATTAAAAATGGTTAAATAATAAACTTATGGCTTGCTAAAAAATTTGTCATTTTCTAAATCATTTGTAACTACTTTTTTTTTACACAGTAAAATAAAGTTTTTATTATTCACATGTACTTTCTTAAAAATTAATATTAAAGAAAACCTTATTTTACTGTAAAGTAAACAAACATAGAATTACATTAAATTACATTTTTTAATAGTTTTTTTTGCATAAATAAATATAAGACATATTTTTATACAAAAAAATTAAATTGAATCATACATTTATAAAAAAAATGACATTTTTAAAACGAGAAATTTCTGTTCTTGTCCACACTATGTAAAAATAACTAAAAAAATAGTTAAAAAATGTATTTATAAATGATTCTAAATTCCCGACTAGTTGGAGGCTTAAAGTTCAAAAAACAAAAAATTAAGTACAAAAAAGTCATTACAAAATCTTAATCAATTGACATGCTAATCTTTTTTTGCGTTTTCAATTTATAATCATTATTCACAACGTGTTAATTTAATTAATACAGTCATATCCTAACTTTGGTAAATAAACAGTCTCAAACCGGTCAACGTAATCAGATTTAATTCATCTATTAATTTGAAGTTATCTTCAATTTTTCACCATATTTATTTTTTTACATTACTACGTGACATATTAAACTTTGAAATATGAATCTTTTTAGTTCATTTTGTAAAATGAAAAAGTACCTAAAAAGTCCTAATGAGAACAAGTTTCTTAATTATAAATTGTAGTATCAAAACATTTGAATAACAAAGTGATATTCATTTGAAAATTATTGGACAGCACAAAGTTGTCCTGGGAACATTGGCATCTGAACGGAAGATGAATTTGCGTAATTCATAGGCTGAATGCTATAAGACGCATAGACGCGTGCAATATTCAGATTCAAAGTCGGCGTACCGTTATAGCTTAGAGAGCAGCAGCACGAGGCACGGGCACTCGGCTACGACCATTGAATTATACATCGCGTCGACGAGAAATACGCAATATCGGTACAGTTATTGAACTCACAAAGTTTCTTCCTCATTCTTACAATCTAGAAAAATTAATGCGTTAGAAACCAATTCGCGAGGTTGACGTTCAACAGTTTGACCGGGCTTTATCTTCAATTACAAATAATCATCTCATCATTTTCCTGCTATTATTCTTTCCAATTTCTGATAACCGTAAACTTGATTGAAATATATAATTATCTTATAAAAAAAAATTGTAGTTTAAAATTGTACTCAGTTAAATTAAGTTTTTGTTCTAAATTTAAAAAAGCAGAAATTATCATCAAGATATCGATTTTGAAAAAAATATTTTTAAAATATAAATAAAATGATTATGATAGAAAAACCAGTCTAATCGAAGAAAGTGAATGAAGGGAATGACCAATTATGATCTACGAGAGTATTGCACTTTTCCCAGTGAACCAAATGGAACCAAGATTTTTGATCAGTAAAAATGTATTTAATTGAACGCATACATTTGTATTTCAAAAATAACAATTTGAATGTAATAAAAGAAGAAAAGATAAATGAAAAACTAAACAATATCAGAAAAAAAGATGGAGAGCAATGGAGAGTGTCAAAATCAAAGCTAAATTGACATTTTAAACTGTATCACATTGCATTCAACAGGAAATGAATATTTCATTATATGAATGATATTCGATGCAACGGAATAATGAATTTGATTTGGAACATGAAATGGAGCTTTGGTTTTTTGCTGTCGATGTTGATTAAAGACGTTGCTGGTAATATTGTAATTATTGCAATTGGAAGTTAAAATTGTTCAATTTTTCAGATCGTGAATTAAGGGATAGCGGGAATTACGGAACACCCAATTCCTTAGTAAAATTTAGCAACAAAAATTGACAAAATAAACTAGACAATTATACAAAAATGGTCATATTTAAAACTATACATCAAGTCAATCTTTCTAAATTCTAAACTTTGTGACAAAAAATCAAGTACACTTGTTATATGTGAAAATTAACATTATTTTGATCTTAAAAACGTTTGTTGCTTCTAATCAGTGGAAACCCCTAAAACCCGATTCCCTCCGACTTGATGTAGAATAATGGAAAGCTAGTTGAAATAAATGAAGTTTTATTACAGAGTTTGCTGTATGAAATAATTCGCCTAGTTAAGTGTACTTTTACAGCTTATGCTCGATGGTAAAAAAAACAACTTTTTTAAATACTACAAATCTGAATATTTGATTTAAGTGCAGACATAAAATTATATGACGAGATGACGATTAATTTTATTGTACAACATGCATACCAGAAATTCCAGAATTTATTATTTTGTTGTTTTTCACATTAAAATACAAAGTTTTCTGCAATTTCTTTATGATATTAAAAATAAAGTAAAACCTTGATCCATATTGTGAACCATGCCAACTGCGATAAGGGTCGTAGTCTTCTATGATGGAGGGTTCCTTTTCGATGATTTCTGTTCTGGCACAGCTGCAGGACATTGCCGAGCAGAGGAAAATGTTAATGATTAGCATAATGATAAACAAAATACCAAGGGCCACCGCCAGCCATAAGACCCACACTGGATGAACTCCACCTTCTTCATATGCAAGCACAGCTACAAGAAAAGATGCATTTTTTTGTAATATTAAATTAATTATAAATGACATTCTTATATAACACTCAGTTTTATTGGATAATAATGTTTGTACAATTTTGTTTTCCGGTCTTCACCAGGGATTTCCAAGAAGTTGCAATCATTTTGCTAGTATACTTTGTGCAGTGCTAAATTATTGAACAGCGAATGTCAATTTGTCTTAATAGTTAAAAATACACGTACAAGGTTTTGTTCCGGGTTCAAGTACGAAGACACCCGTTCCAGCAACGAGAATAGCTTCTTCGCCGGCCACATTATGGTCGTCCTTTATTCCGGTGTCGTTGTCACCGCTGCACACAGGAGTGCCACAGCTGCCTATTAAAACAACACGCAAAAATAATAAACATTGTAAATCTCCAATAAAATTTAAATATTATGCTGACTTATTGAGCCTTTATAATATTTTTGCCAGCAATGTTTACTGCAAAATTAAAACTTCTTTTAAATCAAGTGTGCGATGTTATTTGTATTACAAAGAAAATGTTAATTATACATCACTTTAATGAGCAAAGGTAAAGAAAAGAAAAAAAATGATTTTGTGATCGTTAAAGGCTTTTGATCGGTGAATCCTTGTGAATCATTGCCTCTAATTACAGGCTGCCTAAAATTGTCAAGACGTCCTGGAACAATGCGAGGGATTATTATGCGCCCTTTCTTGCAGGACAATGAAAAAAAAAATAATAATAAAAATCCTCGCTTATAGGTGCCTCGCACATAGTGAGACACGTTGATAATAGTCATTTATTCGTAGCAAAAAGTTAGCGAAGAGTCAGCAGAACTACAACACAATGCAAACCTCGGCAAATAGCGATGTCGCATTGAAAATGAACCTGCCGGTTGTCGGTGAACTTGAACATCTTATAGAGAACAGCGTCGGCGATGCCGGTGTTTCGGTCGTAGACAAATTTCGTCATTACGTGGTCCACAGGACATCTGAAAATGAAGAAAATGCAAATTTAACTTTTACCAAATTGTTAATCCTTATTTCTAATTTGTTTTAGTTTAAAAAAGTTTCACTATCGCAAATTTAATTTATTTCCGAAAAAACAAAATATATAGATACGAAATGTGCTGTTAGATAAACAGTTTTGTAAATTGATCATGCTAACTGGTCGGTTGATTAATGTTTGCGTGTTTACATCTGAAACGAAAAAGATACTGGAAAAGGCCGGCTGCGGCACGCCTAATAAAAATCGGCCAGGAATTGCTGTCTGATCCAAAAATTGTGATCTTGATCTTGGGATCAGCAGCGACTTATTACATCTCAATAGTTTTCATTTCCTGTAAGCAATAAAGCATGCGCGTATCTGCGCGATCTGGTAGGGATGTATAGCAGTTTGACCCCGAATATGTTGCGATGACCTTCGAAGACAAAATAGTTACAAAAAACGGACTGTTAGGCGTGGCGCGTGAGTTTCATAAATTAGCGTTAATATGTTTCGCGGTACATGTGTCAAGGTAGCCTCCCCTTGGCAGGGGCCGCGCCTTCTAACATACCGTGGATCGTTCGATTTAGAAAGCGCGATAGCGAGTTATGCTTGGCTGATAACAGAAACCGGCACGCGAGACCGGAATATTGATCACAAATCGTTGTGTTCTTTTTTCGTTTACGCATCGCTGAAAAGTGCAGCTACATCAATTACCGGCTAGTTTCTGTAACATATCATTTTTTTAAGCGTACACGATTCTTTCAATCTGCTTTTTTTTCAAATACATTTCAATAATCAAAATGTGCATTCTTGGAGAAACAGTTAACTTGAACTTTTTGAGACGACAAATGTCAAATGACAATTTATTACTCTTTGAGACAAAAAATAGTACAAATTCGAAAAATATTTTCAATTAATTGTGAAAAATCTAATATCCAAATTTTGAACAATGAATACTGTCAATTGTGTTTGTTCATTTTAGAATGTTTTTTTGACTTTTGAACTGCTCCAAAAATGTGTCCAACTTTAATTGAAATGCTTCAATATATAATTGCCATTATAGTGGCATTCTATTTTTCGTGCATTTCCTCGTTAACGGTATTCGTACTATAATTGAAAAAGGAAAGTCGAATGTGACGTGCTTTCGCAAGGTTTTTTCCGCTGTCTTGAAATTGTGCTATTATACGCGTGATTTGCATATCGAACAGCGATATGTCCAGCTTATGTAATTGCCAAGTTCGCGCGCGCCTTTCTATATATTTATCAACGCACTTATGCGGACGACTTCTCAGCGGACAAATTTTTGCAGGCTAAATTCTTGCAGTCAATAACTGTAGTTGGCTTATTTCATGCAATCACCGCTTTGTACCAATTGTATGCTTAGCACACAAACTATAATAATTTTAATAGCATATTACTTTCTTTGTTTTGTGTTTAACAGTTTGAACAATTATTTTTAAAAAATAATAATAAGCAAACATGTACTTTTAATAAAATAAAAAGTAAGACGTTTTAGACTCAAGAATATATTTACATAATTGTATTTAATTTTAAAGGTATTAAACTGCAGAAGAACTTGGATAATTTTGTTCGCTTAGTGTGATTTCTAAATCAGATATTTAAATGAATATTATTTTTTGAAAAATAAATATTGTTTAAGTAAATAATTCAGTTGTTTGAAGAGATAGAATTTTTTTCATTTGGATGAGTCTTAAATTTATAGATTTAATTTTCAAAATGTTTGAGGATCCTTAACCGTAGATAATTGGTTAATTAAATTTTTTTCATATAAGTTGTTTTTTAGCGTGATATATCTTCAATATCTTTGTAATATTTCTTCTATAAATAAGTTTTAGTTATTTTTTCAGTGAATTAAAGTTTTTTGCAGTTACAACGATTTATTCCCAACTCTTTTTTTACATCCAAACTCGTGCTACGAATGTTTAAAAGTTTGTTTGGTTTTAATTAATTCAGTCTTGTGTAACATATCAGTTGTTTTTAAAATTGAGTTTGTAAGAATCTGATTTATATGATCAATACAACATAAATAATAAAAATAATATCTGAAGACGGAAAAATAATAATAATTGATAGCATGTTGACACTTTTGTTTGTTGAAACACTTATCACAATTAATGTTTTAGTGAAAAAGATAAATTATTACACTATTAGTTTGTTTCATATATGAAGTTGCAGTAACTGGTCGTATAGAATTCAGACATTTGTTTGAATCATTTTTGTACCGTATGACATGATTATCTGAGCTATAACAACCTCAGTCTGATAACTTTATTTGGGATGTTGGCAATAAAACATGCTTTGCAATGACTGTACCATCATGATTAATATCTGATTAAGTGAACCAAAAAGGGTGAGTTAAAATGCTTGAATGTTGTATATTTTGTACAATCGACAAATCTGTTAGGCAATTTTATGTTCTTCTCCAAAGAAATAGAAAATCAAAAGCATTATTAATTTTTTCCACTTATCCATCAATGGATAAGTTTTGCAGACTCAAGTCGTTAAAATAATACCATTTAAATGCGATATTAAATATGTAGTCGGAGAAAAAATTTGCGATAAAACGGGTTTGTGTTGCAAAATGAAACAGTAAGGCGAACAGGATAAAATGAGATACCAAAATAGTGCGCAATAAAACAACGAGGATGTTCTGCTAACAAAAATGGAACATAGTGATAAAATGATGAATAAAAAGTTTTTTTGCGTGTCTATACATAAAATTGTGTTTTGTTTTGCACTCACCCTTTATCGTCGATAAGCTGAGCGCTGCTGTTAATTTTATCGAAGGCGAAGCAAGACTTAACCCTTATTCCATATGTGCCTGAAAAAGAAAATAAGACACCAGATATAGTGGGAACTTGAATAAAAAAAGGGTCGAAAGAAATCGAACAATTTACGCCGCGCGCACTTGCTATCTGGCGAATTCATGATAGCCGATACCGATTTGGTACGCGTGTATTCGGGATCCGATAGACGATACTTTAGAAGGAATCTGTTTATTGTGACAAGCAAAGATAAGCGAATGCGCGCGGCATTAATCTCACGAGAGAATACCATCTGGCCGGGAAATCTCCGCGCGGAGCGTGTAGTTGTGCCCCTCAAAGGCTTCCTGCACTCGACGTCCGTTGTCTAGTAGCCGCAACGACACTAACGATGTTTGGTTGCTAAAACAAATTAAATTGTAATTTAGTAACCAGCAAAATATTTCGCGTCTTAATTCAATCAATTTGGCTCAACTTTTTTTGGAAACTTAAAATATAACTTAATGTATTTTTTTTTGAAAAATTATCATTTTTACGTTAGATCTGCAACAATTTCTAGTGGAACATTGCAAAGTGTTGCAATTATACTTAGATTTTTTAATGATCTGTAGGAGCTCACTCTATTGCATTAATTGCTGGGTAGTGGTGTGGTATCAAATTCCTACAAGTTCACTTATGGTCAGCACTTCATGATTTTCAAATAGGATAAGTATGGGTATAATGCAGATATATAGCTAGATTTACAATTTAATGTTAACGGAAGTACACAAATTAGAAAATGTCCTTTATGTTATGAAATTAAATATGTCTTTGGCTGCAGTTTTGAATTTATCAAGATTTATATTATACAACAATATAATATTGTTTAATAATTAATGATTTTTTTCTTTGTCAAAATACATTGAGAAGTAATTGAAACTGGAAAATCTGTTTGTTTCATTAGAAGTTTCCAGTTGAAAATCTAGAATTTTTGTCCTGCTTTGGATTACATACTCGCGTATGATCTCCAACTTGTTTTACAAGTATGATACATATTTTTATGAATACATAATGGTGAAGAGGCTTATTATTTTTCTACTGTTTTTCAGTGAAAGAAAATGATACTTTTGTGGTTTAACTTGGCTTTCATTTATTTAACTTTAAAGTATATAATACAGTTTACATTTAATATAAAATATTTCGAGTTGAAAACTTTTTACAAATAGAACACCGAACTTCTAAAAATTGATTCAAGTCTTTGAAAACCATTTTTTGTAATTACACATCAGATGATATTGTAAAATCATTTCATAGTAGGAGATTTTTTTACATTTTCTCCAAACTATTAGGAAAATACCATTCTATAACTAGATCTGAGAACCTTGAAAAAAATTGTTCCAATTTGATGAAGAATCATGATTTCCACTATACGTTCTAAATAAATATACTCAGTGTATTCTCAACGAAAATAACAACTTTTTTCTTTCTATGCCGGTCAAAGCTTTTTTATGTTATTAACTCTTATTGAGGACGCTATTTAACATGTATTACAAACAAAATGATAACCAATTTAAAATAATTTTTTCGCGTTCAAATACACTCATTTAATTAACAAGCAAATAATTATTGCATACACAAGAGAGCTCAAGCATCGGCTTTATATTGATAAAAAATATTGACAACTTTGTATTAAAATCTTAGTTCCCGGCACTTAACGTTATTATCGTCATTATCATCAAAATTTTCTCAGGAAAAGCGCGGCTCGGATGTTTTATTATAATTATTAATGTAAGTGTATATGCCAAGGTTGTTCTAAGAAGACCCAGTTTCACAGCATCAAGCATATATCTATCCATCATTGCATAACTGTACAACAACAGACCCGCTGAATCATGCTTAGTAATTTCACCCTCTGCGAGCACCGATGCTTATTTTGTTGCCATTATTATTGTTTCTGTTATTGACGCATCACTGACACCCTCATCATTGTTTATAATAATATAAAAAAGCAAGACTTTTAAATTCTGCTATAGGTCTACATTTTGGGTGAAAATATTACTGCAGATTGGTCGCGGTGACTCTAACGTGTGGTATGCATTTGATATAGCTTTACATTTGCGATTTAGCATCGTGCGTCAGCTGTTTCGTCGATGGTTTACGCATCGCTTACCAGAAAGAATATTCTCCAACTAGGGAAGCCCTTGCAAATGCTGGAGAAGCTTTTACTGCATGAATGAGTAAGCATTCTTTAAAAGCTATTCGACTTATCCCATTTTGTATTCGATGAGAACTTTGCAACGCTTCTAATAGACTGTCACAGTTCTGACAAGAATGAAATACATTTTTAATAATTTTAGAATTTTACGAAATTTGAATTGATGGATGATTGAAATTAAATTAAAATTGAATTTGAACGATGAAATCTTAATTCACAAAAATTAATGCTAGGGAGATTACACATTTTTAAATGGCTTTGAATAACTTAAACATTTTCCTGATAATTGCATGCAATTTTGTAAAATTTAATATATAGAGGAAGTATTTCTTTAGCAAACTTTATTGATAAATTCGTTTAAAAAAAATTAATTTGTTTATTAAATATAAGAAGAAATAAATTTATTGCAGTTTGTTATTTTTTCTGTACAATTGAAAGTGGAAAATCCATTTTTAGCTCTAAACAGTGAATTTATTAATATTTTGTTAAAACTCTGTTTTTTTGATAATATTATTAATACTATTTTTTGTATACCTCTTATCCTGTCGAATTTTTAAAATAATTCACTGTGAAAATGAATATTCTTTTATTTTGAAACATAAGTTAGAGTAGTGTCGCAATATAAAAGGAGACTATAGGTTTTTAGTGAGTCCCAGTTTATATGGAAGCGCTTCTGTAACTTAAAAGGAGAATGTCAATTTTCAAAGTGAATTCTTTCAAACATTTACCAGGATATGACGTATAAACAAAAATTCTTTTCAATAATATTATTAAAATAGCAATGCTTTGACAAAATATTAAGCAATTCACTGGACAAAGCTGGACAGAATTTTCCACCTTAAAATAAGTAATTTATACAATTTGGAAATGAAAACCTTGAGTCCAACAGGTTATGGTCTAAGATTTAGAACAACATTGGCATTTTCCGACGGACGGGAATTTTTGAAATTCACTACAAACATGTGAAATTCTTGAATAAATTGTCTTGAAGAAAGTTGCAAAATATTTCAGCATTTTTACCCCTGGATTTGATTATAATTTACAAAAGCAAAAGGTAAAAGTACTGATATATTACTCAATAAAATGCCAAACAAGTGAGGGTACAATATTTACGAGGGATATACCCTCTTAAAAGTTTATCAGATTTTAGTTTCTGTGTGTATCGTTAAATATAAAAGCAATCGATGTAATGGAATCACTTTGCAATGTCACAGACACAATTTGAAAAAGGCTAATAAAAAGGGATACAAAAATGTCGGTTTTCTCGCGGCTATCAAGCCAATCAACCTACTTGGCATTCTTGAATCCCGGCTTGCCGCAGGTGATAATGTAGAACTTGTCGTCCACCAGTTCCAAGGTTTTGTGCATTCTCACAGCGATCGGCACCGAGCGCTCCTCCGTTTTCTTTAATCAACAGAAAACACAAATTACAAATCATTGAAACGTAAAAGTGCCGTACATTAAAGCACGAAAATGGGCTTATCTTGTGACAAATCAAGCGTTGAGTTTAACTGTCGACTTGGAGCTAATGAATGCAGCGCTTAAAATTGATACAACAAGAAATAATGATTATAATAAAGGAAGAAGGCAAAAGTGTTATGTAAACGCGAGAGATGAAAAGACACGGCTATTGTGAAATGTGCAATGACCAGGGAACTTCATTAGCCAACAACAATAAATTCTTTTTATATAATTTCATTTGTACACCGCGTGGTTTTGCTAAAATGTCTCCTTTGCTGTGACGAATTTCTGCTTGTGAGAAAGTTTTCTTTCAACAAAAATTTACATTCTTTGCATTAGAAATGCTTTGCAAATTATCGTCTTTAAATTTTTAATTTTTTTTTTAAATTTCTTGTTTAACTAAGTATTAAATTTTCTGGAATCAATTATTGTAACAATAAAATTAAAAAAAAACTGTCTTATGCTGTTGAATTTCTATAGAAGGTCATGCATTTGAAATATGCATATTGAATTAGTCTAATTATAAAATGCTTATAATTTTTTATTAAAGACAGCTTGTAAAAATTACAGCAACAATTCAGGAGTAGCTTCTGAAACAATATCATTGAACTTTCGGCTTGTAACAAAGTTATCGCTTTTGCATGAAATTTTCGTAAACGACTTTTACATTTAAATGAATTACCCCATCGCGACTTTTATTGCGTCTCCGCTGAAAAAGCACACCTCCAAGATTCGTTGCTTGATAACGTATTACTTTTCCATAAATAAGAATGAAATCAGACTTACATTGTAAAGCAATGTAATTTGAATAAATACTCAGGCGAGTGTATCTAGTTAAATTAACCAGTCTAATAAATTTTAGTTGAACCAAATGTTTATTTTCTGCTTCAAGTAAAGTCAAAATTTAAAGCCTCAAACCAATATCTTTCTTCTTTGGTAAAAACAAGTTTAATTTGAAATATACGATTATTAACTTTTGATTTTAATCACTTAAAAAGAATTTAAAGTCAAATTTATCCACAGAATTTTTCGATTTTTAAGAATATTTAATAACAAATTTAATCACTACAGCGACTAATGGAGTAATATTTTATATCCCCCCCCCCCTCTCTCTCTCTCTCTCTTTGGCTACGCCCAAGATAAGACGGAAATCGTTTGTTATTATTTGTGTTGTAAAACACGAATTTTTGCCGGCGGTTATAGTTCAAAAAGTGCGGTAAAATCTCGTTATGATTTATCATTAACCTGATTTACAATTTGGTTTGCTTCAAAATTCTCTTATGGAACTGTAATTTCTCAAGTATCAAGTATATTAACAACATTTCACAATTTGATTTAATCAATAACATTCTAATAACAAAAGGGGTGGCGAGATAAGATAATGAAACCGAGTTTATAGTACCGACTAAGTTCGTGCTAAATTTTAAATTTTTTAATCTTACAGTTTAAAAAAATAGTAATTTTGTTTTTATTTTAAAATTTCTTCATATTTATATCGGACAATACTGTCAGCTTAAAGAAAAAATAGCTTTAACTACATTAACTTTCATTTTGAGTAATTTCGATGTGAAGTTGAAACACGTTTTTTCATTTTCGCAAATACAGAATTTAGGATCAAATAGATAGTACCGTTAGAACGGCTAACTTTGTGCAAAATTTCAAGTTTTGTGAGCTTTGCATGCTAAAAAAGGGTAACATTGTTTCAGTATGAAAGTTTTTTCGATATATAATACAATTGAGATATCGGACATATGTCCATATAAATAAATACAAATGTTTAACATTTTTCTGGTAAAAGTATTTAATTAAAAATTGGCAAAAAGTTACCCACCAAAAGGATAACTTCGGATCATAATTACCATTAATTGGTTTTTTAATTGAATTTATAATTTAACATTTTTTACACATCGGAAAATTTAAATTTATTTAGTTTTTCTCAGTGATGTACAGTCATATGGTCAGAGACATCACCGACATTTAACAAAAATATTTTAACTAATTTCAATTGTAAAAATACACAAATAATCGATTACTACAAAAATAAATGTGAAAAAAACATTATGCGGTTGTAAGAAGATATTTTTTAAATAAACTTTAATATTTGAATTATAACTTTTATACATTTTTCAAATTTAAAATAAGCACTGATTTTATACATTTTTAAGGTAAGACTATCATGAAGCGAAATCCATGACAATTTGCAGACATGCAAATTATATGCAGTAGACATGTAAATTAAATATCCCTTAATCATATCTCACAGTTTGAATAATCTCGTCTACTTTATACTCAAGATATAAACATTTAAAGTTTGGTCAAAATACATTAGCGGTATATGGAATTGTATCAAATCTGATGTAAATTTCATTGTAACTTTTGTAAAATGCATAAAAATTCTACTAAAAACTAATATACTAATTTTTTTACTTGAATTAAGCTTCACGCTTAATGCTAAAATTTTCGTCTACTTAGTTTGGGAGTTATTTACATTTACAATTGGAAAAACACTATAGTTTTAAGATTAAATTGTCATATTTTGGTACGTTTGATTGAAATAAAGTTGTCTAATTTTTTTTTGCAAATTTAGTAAAAATAGAAACTTTACATTATTTAAAGATAAAAGACTTTATTTTTTTATATTTGTATGTATAAAATAATAATAATTCAAGTATAAAGTTTGGCGTCTTAAATATACGCTCATTCATGATAATCCTACGTCAAAAGAAACTGTCATTATGAAGTTATAAAAATCTAAGTGATTATACATGTAGTCTATCTGATTAATAGAATTCTCAATAATCATAATTAAAATAAAAAATACAAAAAATTAGTTATTATACATTGACTAAAAGTTTTATAATTCAAAGTTATTTTACTGCTTAAACACTCGGATGACCGAATATTTTGACACTCTTAGATGCCCAAGGCGAAAGATAGTATTTTTCATTATTTTAATTATTTTTTTGACATAGTTAGCTTATATAAGATAATAAGAAAAAATAAGAAAAAAAGATAATACAAAAATTCACTAAACGTCAATTGTTTAGAAAAATCAGAGTTTTGAATAGCGAAAAAATTTTATCTTGGGTTTCGCATTGAGAAATTATTATATACTTTATAAATTTTGTTATTCAATATTAATAAAATTATATCTTTTATTAGTATAAAAACTTGATTTTAGTTAACAATAATTTTTGCTATAAAAATATATGAATAAAGTTGTCAAACTTTTCAAGTTTGCAACATGTCATAGATGCGAAAGATCTTTCACCTTGGTCTTTCAAGGTGAAAAATCTATCCCAGCTTTGACCTGTAAATTGCTCAATATTTTGTCTAAACATTGTAATTTTAATAATAAAAATATTTCAATAATATTCTTACAGTAATATTATATTATATTAATATTAACAGTAAAATAGTAATGTTTTGATAAAATATTAAGCAATTTACAGGTCAAAGCTGGGATAGATTTTTCACCATAATGTAAACAATAAAATATTTTTGAACAAAACTAAAACAAACAAATTCAAGTAATAGGAAAGCGTTTATTATCACAAATTAATAAAATTCCTAAGTTTTCAAAAATCTTTCGCCTTAAGCATTCCAGAGTTAAAAAATGTTAAATAATTTCATTTCAAAATTGTTCCGATAGAGATTTTTTATATCAAATAACAAAACATTAAAAAACATACCCTGTTTTTGTAATTATTGAAATTTATTCTTAAAATTTATCAAAGTAAAGTTTCTGACTGTCATGACGTATCACAAAATTTTCTGACAGTCATTTTTAATTAGAAATGTTCAAAATCTAACTGTCACTGACAAACACATCACGATTATGACACTGTGACTGACACACTAGTGCCATGACGGGATATTAAAACATCACTGATTTTGTTAAATTATCGTCCATCAGTAAATTTTAAACTTTGGTTTTAAGAGGATATGAAAGCTAGAATCTTAACACAAAGTTTATGTTTTTTGACTTTGAAAACTATATAAGAATCCAAATTAATTAAAATACTCATTTTAAAATAATCATTTTTCTGGAACAAATTATATTTTATTTGTAAAATGTTAATTGTTGCAAAATATGTTTTATTTGGGCGAAACAAAATTTAATTAGAATCAATGAAACTTTTCTTTGCGTCTTTATACAACTTCAAGCTTCTACAAATTTCATTATTTGTAAAAGTTTTAAATTGTTAACATTTCTAAAAACTCTGTACCGAGAGTCACATGTTACAAAAAAGTCCAATTAGTAGTTATAAAATCAATTTATAAGACAATTAACTCGATCATTTTGAAAAAAATGAATAGCATCACTGCGATATTCTTCTCCAAGAAATTCCATACACCACAATTACTTAAGCAAGCATTACAAATGAAATTGGTTTTCGCATTTATAGGCATTGCATCTGAACTACTAAAAAATTAAATTTATATTAAACATATGGTAAGAATTTTTGCATTAAAATCTTGTAACCCGAGCAAAATTAAACTGTCGTGTTTGGCGGTACTTTGCAAGTTGTAATTTGTTGCCTATGGCGGGATTGTTGCACACGCAATGCTGTCGATGATAGCCCAGTTGTAATAACTATTGGTTAACAGATACATACATTATTAATCAGAACACCGCAGTAATCTGGAGCGTCGTGGGGGGCGAACAAGTTGATACCAAGGGTAACATGGCTGGAGCCATCTCCCGGTGTCATGCACTGCGGCGTTCGGTAATCCCGCGCGTGAACGGCACCTGAGAAACTCTGGTTCAGGTTCACACGAATGGTCATGTAACCTGACTTACATGTTGCCGTAACCGTTGGCTGGAATTCAGTGTCCAATAATTGACTCTTCGCCTGAAAAAATAATTCAGTCATTCATAAATTTTAAATAACTCTTCACACATTCCTTATAACTAGAGAATATTAACAAGTTGGATTTGACATTTAGCGTGTAAGTTGACAAATTGATCAGCTATCAAATAAATTAGATATTTTCTTAAAAGGCAATTTTATAATAAAATGTCTCCATTTTCATGGTCAAGGGTTTGTTTATAATAAATGTCTATTTATGCACATATCAATTAGTTATGGATATAGTACCAAAGTTATGTAAAAAAATTACGAAATAGAAAACAACATTTTGCAATCGTGTGAGTTAAAAGTAGCCCGACTTGTTTCCTTATAAGTTCACCGAAAGTGAATCCTTTCTTATTTTGGTGCTGTTCGAGTGTGATCAGATCAGATGCGTAGTTGGAACAAGAGAACTGAGCAATTACAGACAACTCAACTCATTGATTTCTAATTGAATCTCGATGAAGATAATCTCTCTTTCTTCGGACACTCTTATTACTTTTACTGGATCACTTGAACACTATTTGTGTCATAATTGCAACTAATTTTACTAAAAATATATTAATTTGTGTAGGTTTCGGTATATAATAAATTACTAGTTCCTCTCAATAACTATTTTTTGTTTCGCTAATTAATGATGAAATGTTAGTATTTTCAGTTTGCCGAGCATTTAAGTTGCAATAATTGTTAGATATATATGTTAGAGCACGAATCAATTATTCGCAGAACTAAAATGATTTTATATTCTAACTGCGAAAGCCAATTTACTTTATTATAATAAAGAATGATTTAAGATTGGGTTTCGTCGATTATATATAACTAATGAATTAAAAATTAATTTAGAAATATTTCCAAATGGCATGCAGCTTAGATCCTAAGGACGATACAGGGTTCAGCAATTTGCTCTTCTTTAACTTACAAAGATCAAAGAATAATTGCATACAATGTTAATTTAACTTCCGCTATAAATTACAATATATTATACGTAAATCAAAACAAAATTAAGTTCTAATTGGTTTGTAACACTTTTTTTTCAATCATAAATTGTATAACTCTTATAAGAAAAAAAGAAGTTTTAAAAAATATAATGATTTAAGTTTGAACTTTTAATTAGGAAATCATTCATTCGCGATTAAAAGGTATAAATTTAAATTTAACCATGAAACACTTCGTCTTTTCAGAGAGCAATTTACTTACATTCCTTTAATCAAATAGAACAAGTATTTCTTATAACCCTTCCCCCTCTCCTTGATAATATTTTTGTAAATAAAATTGAACTGAATCTTAAAAGCAGTAAAAAGACTCAAACTTTAACTAATAATTTAACTAACTGCTATCAAAGTGGTTACTTTTGGCGGGTATTTTGATAAAATTTATTTAGAACTTGAATGTGTTTGATGATAGAGATTTTCTCAGTCATAAAACGTTTGTGCTTGTTTGCCAATAATTCAAACAACTTTATAGGCTTATCGAAGTGTGGCAGCAGCCACACTTTGATATCTAGCAGCTATAAATCCAGCTTGCGGTAGCGGTCCAGACCGGCAAGTGTCGGAAGGGCAAAAAAATCTAGTGAATATCCATTAAGTGGAGGATCGTTTTTCATGCGTTTGTCAAAGTGATATCAGAATGGTGCTGCGTGTAAGCATACATAACGCCAAGGATAAGAGGCGCGTCAAGTGGGCTGGATGTGTGATGAAATTGAAAGTTGGCGTGGGACGCCGTGTCTTGTCACCCGCAGCAGACCGGTTCTTCGTTTTTACTAGCCACAATGTAACTGTGCAGTCCAGCAAAAAGCATTGATATTTATTTTTCCAATTGCGTCTTTGATCATATTTTCATACACAAAAATCACTTTTATTTTCCAGTATTTAGGAATTCCAACCCAATCTACTTTTGGTGTAATTTATTTAACTACACAAAGAACCTTAATGTAATTCTATTTCTCAGTTTACACTCCTGAATTTAAATTATTCCATCAACTTAAATTCCATTTAGTTTTGATTAATGACCTTTCACATTCATCAATGGAAATGAATGTGAGGGAAATTATATACGGAACAAGTGATACGTCAATCTAATAAAACTTTATGATTGACTGCAGTCATAAATAATTTTTTTTCCAGAATCAATGAAAGAAGTTTTTGATGGCATTGTTATATCCGCTTTTTCTGGTATAAAGTTATGTAGGCGTGTTACATGGAGCAAAAGTTTTTCTCTCGTCGGGAGAGCTGTTTTGATCCTACCCATACTCGGGTCTACTTTCACGTAATGCGTGAGTGATGCTTCAATATACACGACCTTTCTATACATAATTGTTGTACAGAATGCAATTATTTTTTATTAATTACAGAGAAGCAAAAAAAGCCAACGAGGCATGTGTATCATCAAAGCACACAACCATATTCTAAGCAGCTATATGCAAATGGAGAAAGTTGAAGAAGCTCAGACGAGTGAAACGAAGAATTATTAGATCCTTATCCGTAGAGAAGAAACGTTTTTAAGACACACGTCGAAAGTAGATGACCTTCAAGATAAATGCACTTATTAAGTTTTATATTTTATATTGTGTGCATTCAATATAGTCGTGTAGCAGTCAAAGCGACACACAAACTTGCTTGTATAATCGTATATCATATTCGATACACTCAAAAGAAGATGAAATAGATGAAACAATGAGACCGTTGTAACGTCAAGTTTAGTGCATGTTGTTGCAAACAACATCGCAGCAGAATCGTAAATTTGAAAACGTATGTTAAATGGCCACCTTACGTTTAACCGCGTTTCAACCGAAACATAACTTTGCTAAGGAAACTGGTTTTGCAGTGCCGTATGAGTACCTTAACCGACGATTTTTTTTCCTCTTTCATTGTGCAATTCACAAAATACTCAGTATCGGTATTCATATCTTGTGAATTTTAAAAATATCTTAGATTAAAGACAGAAAGTTATTAATAATAAAATAGCGCCAAGAAAAAAATTGCTAAAGTTATCAACATGATTTTTAAAGTTTATTCAGATTTATTTAGTTTTCCTTTATTGGTAGTTATAAGTTTAGTTTATTTTAACTGCGTCAGGGTGCGCTGTAAGCGTAGAAGATTCGAGAATTAGTTTTTGGAAGTTAAATATTCGTTAGGTGGTTGACGGGGAAAAACGTGTTCGGCAGATAGCTGCATTTATAAAGAAATTAAAAAGAAAAATATTGTGACGTGGTTTTGTATTTAACATTTTTAACGTGTTGCTTGAGTCAATTAAACTTCTGACATAAGAAAAGTTAATAAAACAGAAAAGATTAATTGTCTATGGTGGCTTAAATCGGGAACTTGATCATAAATTTGCCATCGGAAGCAATTCATGCAATCTTTAAGGAAAACATAAAATTATCGGTAAGAATAGGTAAAACATTGATAAATGTATATAGTTGAAAATGAATATAGAGTGAATAGACAAAAATTATTTTTATTTATCAAAAATGACTGGATTTTAGAAAAATTTAAGTAATATTTATTCACAATTTAAACCAGGATTGATTTCAATTCAAGTGAGTATACTTAACGTTTAAAAGCCAACTTATTTCAATTTAATTCCTTATTTACCCGCTTTAAAAGTTCCTAAAGATTCTCAATACAAAATATTGTTTGGACTGTGGCAATAGAAAGACCGAAATGTCCAAAATGTTTGAGGAAGTCTCCAAATGTATTTGGAATATTTTTGAAGTAATGAGATTTTAGATGATTTTGTTCAAATTTTATTTCAGGAAGTTTCACAAATTACACAAATTATTTGAAAAATGTCTAATATAATTTGACAATTTTTTTAAAAACAATTTGAATAAATTTATTTTAAATCTGATTATGTCAGAAACTTCCCAAATGTATTTGAAGACTTCCTAAAAAACTAGGGAAATTTTGGTCTTACTATTCCCAAACAGCTTTTAGTATTGGAAATCTTCGGGAATTTTTAACACGGCTAAACTTAGCAAATCATTTGTAATAAAAAATATATAACTTTTTCTTTCTATCATAAAAATATATCTGCAAATTCATGCTACATTTTGCGAATACGTAAATAAAATTCTGTAATACAATTATGGTCAGACCATGATTGACAACAGTAAATTGTTGTCAACCAGCAGCATGCAAACAGCAACATGACGTAACGATGAATAAAAACGAGGAATTATATCGCCCACATGTATAGAGAATTTTGCATCCACATACCAGTGTGTAAATAAAACCTCAATAATAAATAAACACTGCGCTACAGTTTTCAAGACTGCGAGTTAGCACAGTATTTCAAAGACTGCAATGAAAAATGTTCGTGCCACAGACATGAATGCACATATGTAAATTTATTGTAAGCTACCAGGATAATGTAAACCTATCTTTCAAAGAACCATTGATAGTAAATATTCATTTTCCATAATCACATGTTATAAACTTTTTGAATAAATCTTTTCACACATCTGTTTTTATTGTTAAATTTTATTACCATATGTATTTGTTCACTCTTTATTTTTGTACATGTTTTTATTTTGTATTTAAACCTTCTGAATTTCTTTTTATGTATTTTGTTTAGCCTAATATACTTTTTGAATGCCGAAAACCGGCCTCGCGTGACTGGTGTTGCAAACAAAATAAATAAAACGTTTAACAAGTTTAAAAAGGTAGTAATACATGTGAACAAAGTTGTTTTTGTAAAATTTATTTAAGTATAGTATATTTTTCAGCAAATGGTGTTGGAAATATTATTTTTCCTTGAATTAAAAACGTTTATTATTACGTTGAACAGTGACAAATCAAAATGTTGATAGATGTGTATTTTGTGAAATTACAAGTTTAAATCCAAACACATCCTGTTAGATAAGCTCTTTGCACAAAACTGCAGAATAGCACTCGGGGTGCGTTTTGTATTACAGAGGAACCATTGAAACTAAATGCATATACCTATGTTATTCATAAATTTGGAGACACTTGGAAATATCAAAATAATTTTTTACATTATACATATTTTTTTATTCATAAATTTGTGGATTCAGAAATCTGAAAATTTACAGGTCTTGGTCCCCTGAAAATCATATAAAATATTCCAAATAAATTGTTATTATTATTTAATTATGACTTTTCTGTAATTAAATTAGAAGTTCCCACCACATTTCACGAAAGCAACGATTTTAGATTACAGAATTTATAAGAAATGTGTCTCAAAAAACCTTAAGTCATGATTTTTCAAAGTTTCTGTTAAATTAATTCTTTGTGAATTAAATTTAATAGATAAAAATTTAAAAAAGGAAAAATAATAGATATAAAACAATATTTCAAAATGTAAGATTTAAAAATATGGAAATTTGTGTATTTCGTGCCCCGAACTTAATCCAACCGTTTAATAAAATTATCCTTGCGGGGCACTTCTGATAATTTTATCTTGCTATATCTTTTAAAATGGTTGGCTCTTTTATAAATATGTTAAAGAATAAGTAAAAGCATCCACCTTCCGTGCAGAAAAAATGAAACATTAAAATACTATAATATTGTAACAATTCTAGACTACAAAACTTTATTCTCCAAGACTGTTAGAGCTTATGTAAAATTGATATTTAAAATACAATTCAATTATTTCTGATACCTATTGATAATGATAAACCTTGTTAATATAAAAATACTGTAAAAAATTTAAATCGATAACATTAAAAAAATTATTTGTAAAAAAAGTATATTTCAACTTTTGGATTACTTCAAATTTGCTGCTGTCTTATTAAAGGGTCGGTTATCAAGATTTGGAAAGAAAGCGAGAAGGCCCGAAAAGTACAACGCACTGCATTTAACAACAAGGACGATCTGCGTAGTGTTCTGAGCGGCGAAAGTCGTTGACCAAACTGGTTTCAAGTACGGCGAACGCATTCCTTTGACATTTCTTTTAGGGTCTCACAATTACCGTCTTCTTTTCAATAGACCCACACAAATCCCGAAAAGTTTGGACAGAATGTCAAAAAATATCCCAAAATATGCTGTCATAATCAAATTCAAATTCTCTCGAGGATTTTCGAGTCTGAATTGTTTGCTGAGAAAAATATTTTGATATAAAAACTTTGCGAATATGATTGCCAGCACAAAAAGCAATACAACATTTGCTAATAATTCATTCGAGTTGTAACTCAATTTGTTTTGTTTTTTGCTTGTGTTGAAGTGTTGAATACACGGTACTACACATGTGCAACTATTAACTGAAAATGTGTAGGAAATATGCGGGGAATTATAAACCGAATGTTTATCAAGTATCTTCCTCGGTGAGATTAATCACGATAAGAATTATGCGCGTACGAATGAATAATTTGTCGTACAAACAAGTAACGTCCAAGGCGAGTTTATTGTTGTTTTAAGCGGACGTGGTTCTGTGCGACGTTCACGCATAGTTGGCAAGTTTCATTGGTATCGCGCATTGGCGTGGCTAAATCTTTGCTGCATGCTGCACATGATTTATCATCAGTGCGTATAGTTAAACATTCCCTTAAACGAGAGCCCTCAGAAAATCCCATTCAGAAAATCTCGGCAAAACATTTTTCAATTGTCCCTTAAATTTGTGCGCTTTTTTGTTCTGCATAATCTAACAACTTTGTAAAATAATTTCACTGGTTCCAATTTAACTACTTGCGTAACTAAATTCAGAGATGCTTTCACGATGTTGTTAAAAAATTTTAAATGATCAAAACGAACACCTGCTTTGAATTCATAAATT
>JABFPM010000904.1:0-23954 GCA_022817325.1 Idris sp. 1 HC-2018 | reverse complement strand
GTCTGCGTTTTACTATTATGTTTACTATTAAATAAAATCTTGATAATACAAAAATAATATTGTATTTATTTAAAATGATGAAATACATACAACTATAAGTTTGTTGAATGTATGCGAGTTCTCTCGAATCACTGAACACAAGTTGTAATCTTGATAAAATAAGTTCATTTAATTGTCTGCTAACACGATTTTTCAATATTCACATACGCTGTTTATCAAGCACTGCATTCAATTAACGATATCAAACAAGAAATTCCACTTATCTATCTTATTTTAATTAATTTGATTTATTTTAATTAAAGCATTCATTAATTATCGGCAAATTTCAAAAGTTTTTTTATTATTAATCAAACTGTTTACAAACTCATTTTTAAAGGCACTTAAAAATTAATTTTCTTTATATTGCAATTAAATAAATGCGATTCTCAGCTTGAATTTTATAATTCAACTGCAATTAGTGGATACTAGTTTGTCATGAAGCCATTTGTTCATTGTAATAAAATAGAAATAAAATTCCAAGTCCAAGTTTGTTGAAATGAAATTCAAATTCCCAATGAAATGCAATAAAATTTATGGATTTTTAAGTTCACATTTTACAACGTAAAAGAAACTGTTATTTTGCGTAATCATTTGTTTATTTGAAAAAAATTGACTATAAAGTTGTCATAATGTTTCTTTTCAATTGAAAAAAACGAACTTGAAAATCGCAAATTTAAATGTTCATTAAAACAACCAATTGTTTGTTAAGGGGCGTTATTTGAACGAAATTACTTTTTATCTACAAAAACGAAAGACTGATAATTGAATCTAATAAAATTTTTGATGTGCTCTTGATTGAATTTAAAATTTAAGGCAAAATGTCTGTATTTATAATTTACGCCATGCTGGTTATTGGAGCTAGTCTCTTGACATTAAACACTGTCTGTTTCGATCAACTCTATTATTCGAAAGCAGCAAGCTATATTTGTTATACGTTTGTGTATGTGACCATCTGTAACTGCTAATCACCGTAAAACTTAGTGACCGGCGTTAAGGTCGTGTATAATTGGACTGTAATTTGAAGTGGCATTTACATGGTCATTAATAAATAACTTGTTTTGTTGCAAATTTTAAAAAGCTATTTATACAAGCGAGAATCTGTTGGTTCTGAAAAATGTATAACAAGAATTTCAAATTGGACTTTACGATCTGTGAAATCACATTTTCGACTTTGAGTCTGCCAGAAATGTGTCAGAACTAACACGGGCCAGGGTGAGCATCAAAAATCTAGACTTTATCTAAATTTCAACAGAAACACACTATCATTTCGTGCTGGTACAAGAAAACGAAAGAAGATCGTGGCCTGACCCAATTCCGTGTTTCGGTTTTCTTTGTGCCGCTCAAACGAATGAAAAAACGCTGAAAGATTAAATTGTCTTCGGCAGAAAATTTTAGGGCTAAATTTAGCATTCCTTTGTGAAATCTTTAAATCGGATTCTGAACATATTTTAATGTAAAGGCTTTGACAAAAGTGGTGTGAGTTAAGATTTTGCAATTAAATAAAGAGATTTACTTGCAAATGCAAAGCAATTTTTTGAACAAAAATTTACCTGTCAATCTCGTTAATTCCCTTTACTTTAGCTTAGCTTGGCCCATTTTGTGGAGCTAGAGTAAGGCAAACGTAAACTAGAGATTAAATAAGCGGTTATTGTCTAACTTTAATGAATGAATAGCATCGAAAGATAAATAGAACTTGGCTAAATCATTTGAAAATTTGACTGTCTGTATGTACTTGAGAATTTCAACTGCTAATTGTTGTTTGTAAGGGTTGATATATTATTCAAAACTGTGTCAGAGATATTTGAGTGAATTTATAATTAGAGAAACAAGAGTGCTTGGGAGTGAATGAGTGCAAATTTACTTTGTGAATAAAACTGAATGTTCGCATTTATTTATAACGAAATTAATTCCGTGCATTCAATGTTCATAAATGTTGAGAAAAAAGTTGAGATTAACTGTAATTGAGATCAAAGTCAAAGACTATTCAAGCATTTTAATTTAATAATAATCTGTACAAGAGTTAGAAGTTTTATCAACGACAAATATTTATTAATTTCTAAAACTTTAAACTTTCAAATTACATTTTATGGGTGAAGAGTTGTAAATTGTATATGGAAATATATTACATTCAGATTATTCATTTGATGCTAGTACAACGTTAAAGATGTAAAATCATATTTCACTGAATAATCTACCACATTACATGCATATATTAAATAATTTTATGATAATTTGAAAGTGATAATGAAAGATTTACGGTCGACATCTTCTCGAGGTGGTGTGAGAAATTTAACAACAAAGGCAAAACATAATTTAATCATTAATACACATATATCGCCTAAAGTATTATGCTTCTAAATTAATCTTCTGTCTAATTAACTTTGCAATGACTCCTTTATGTTTTGTGTTAAAAACATTAAAAATTTAAATTATAAATTGCAGCTCAAGGGTGATGACCACATCAAAAATTTATTTTTCATTCCTCTGAAATTGAATAACATCAAATTAACTTGTTCAGTTACTGTTTTCATTAGGAAATTAAAGTTCATAAACATGTCACTTGACGTTGATTTGAGCATCAATTCACTTTTTACAAAAACAAGCATCAAAACTCAATTTAATGACTTGCAGTGAACATTATCAACCCTGCTAAATCAGTATAGAACATTCACCTCGCTAAATATATAAGAAAAAACAAACTTTTCTTTTGATATTGAAGTATAAAACATTCGAGAATTGCATTAATTGTCGAAACAATTGCGTGACTTGGAATGAAAATTTCAAGCAATTGAAATTTGCGGGATCGATTTGCAAAAAGGCAATGAATTCGCACATTTACACATACTTTTATTTATATTAACGTTGCACGCTATATGCTTACACGTGTTTACTTAAAGAACGCCAGCAAGGTCAGATCGTGAGCGCCACCAGCCTTTTGATTCGGAATCAATACGGAATTACAAACGAACAAGAACTTTGTATGCATGCTTGCTGCACCGTAAGAATAAATATTTGCTCTAAATCAATTCAATAATAAATTAAAATGAAATGAGATCGGAGTGAAAATATTTTCTATTATTATTATTTCAGGTGCTATGAATGCAATAAATTACATGAGGTGGTCGCGGTGTACTCTTAAAATTTCACTTTTATTCCAAAGCTATACGTATTTTTGTTTCTTTGAAAAGTCATGTTGATGAAATTAGTTTAATGAAACCCTTTGATTATAAATAACTAATAGATTTTATGTTTATTTTAATTTTCACCCACAAGTATTATGCAAAATTACATTAAATAAATTTATAAGATAAACTATATTGCTCAACGTTTCTTTTACAAATTAAAATTATATTTTCTAAGAAATTTATGTTGAAGGTTTTAGAAAGAAACAAAAAAAAATGATTTATCTACAATTTATTTGTAGCAAAATTTTCTAGTAAATTGTCAGTTAAATCAGAAATTAGATACTTTAGTTTGGAATTTATCATTTACATTAATCAATACACATAGAAATATTAATGAAAATTGTTATTTACTAAGTAATGAAATGTTCAGTAATATAATTAAATTAATATGAACTGTACAGTTATATTACATAATTATTAATACACATTTTAAATAATTATTTCAGTGAATATCTTAAATACTTCAGAGAAATGAAATTACCTTTCATTTTAACTCATTATAAATTTAATAAATTATTACCAATATTTTGATGAAATATTTATTATACCCAATTGTAATTGCGAAACAAAAAAAGGTTTAATTTTTTTCAATAGAAATATTCATACAAAAATTAACTGCTTTATTTATAAAATGTCTGCACATGATGCATAAAATTATAAAAAGCAAAATGAATTGAATCCAATATTTTCTTTTTTAATAAAGTTCTTTTTTTCGATTTCATCAATTAAATTTACATTATTAGTTACAATTCAGTGGAAAATTATTCGATTTCACGTAATAATGTTAACATAATTAAAGATAATTTGCTAAATTGATGAACATAGCAAAAAACAGATGTAAAATACATAGATTTAAATTATATTTTCTCAGTTTGAAATAATGAAATTCATTTTCTAATTGTTAAAAAAACAAGAGATAAAGTTTAACAAATAAGAACTTTGTAAATTTGAATAAAAATAAATTAAACAAAAAAGAGTTTTAACTTTTGCAAAGCTAATTTCGAAAAAAAGTAATCTAAAACATTGAAATTCTGATGAAAATATGAATTATTTATGCTGACCTTGTTTTATTTAAACAATTCATAAAAAATCATTTTGGCTATTTTGTAATATGTAAATATTTGGCTATATTTTGCATAAGGTGTTTGTTAGTTGTAAAGTAAAATATCGTTTGAAATTTTTCAAAACCAAGGCAACTATATTTGTTACCAAACTTTTTGTACAACATTTTAAAAGTCCATTTAGCACAATAGTACCAAAAACATCGGAATTTCTATATCACTCATTATTCTTAAAAAATAGTTATATACTGGTTTTTCATAAAACTATATTAATTTACTATTAATTTACATTTACTCAAATATATATGAAAGTTGAAATATTAAACTAATTTGCTTTTCAATTTTTTTTAATAAAACATAATTTTTCAAGTTGGATAATAATTAACCTTAAAACTCGAAAAACATACCCGTTATTCGAATTTTATAAATTCATAATTCACATTAAGCTCCCATCTTATTAAACTACAATTTATGGCACATGTGCCACTTCATATGGCCCAACACACGACGGTAAAATTCGGATGAAGGTTATTTATCAAAACAAAAATGCTATAAACTCTCTTAGAAATATATTTATATTTATATTAAGAATAAATATTAGAACTTTGAAAAATTGTTCAAACAGACTAATACAACATTTTCAATATTTGTTTTCAGATAACTTCCAAGCGTATGAATCAGGTCAGTTGGTATATTATAATTATGCATTTTAGCGAAAATAGACAAATCTATAGTTATTGCACATTTTCATGTACACACGCAAAATAAATTGTAATAAGATTTTGATCTTTGATCGTATTTTTGGAGCTGGAATTCCCAAAATGTTACCAAAGAAAATGAAACAATCAGATAAATATTACGATTTAATTTAATAAAATTATACCTTTCGTTCCGTTTATGAGATATGCATGTACTCATTATTAATATAATGAATGCTTTCCATGCTGCTCATATAATTAAGAAAATTAAGTTTTAGTGGGTCTCTTTGAGAGTCTGATATGATTACCAACACGTTTTGAAACATGAAACGTAAAGAACGTTAATTGTAATATTTCTCGAAACTAAAATGATAAAATAAAAAAATTGAGTAATTATTTGGCTTTATATAAATGTCTACATATTCATTTATTTTTTAATTTCATCATTCCTTTTAAAATGCCATTAATTTTTTTGTTACATTAATTCTGTAATTTGAATATTTAACTATAATATTATATTTATTCATTGCACAAAATATCTTTTTGATATTTACAACCAAAAGCAAAATATCTCAATTTCAGCACTAATGTCATTTATTTGATAATTATATTCTGTTTTAAATTGTATTTTTTTCTTTACAAATATTTGCTGAATCATAATCTTGTTCTTTTTCTAAACTTTGATTTGAGTAAATACTATTGTGATTCATTTCAAAATGTCTGAATACGGTGAAAATAAAATTTCAAGTACAAACGAAGCTCGAATCAAGACTTTTTGTAATAAAAGTTTTACAATAAACTCTTGAAAATACTAACTCTGTTAGAAAATAAGTATTACAAATCAATGATTAAATCATTTCAAGAATTTATTTCATATAAAAAGGTTAACTAAGAAAACTAAAAGGACTCTTGATAAAGCTTTTTTTCCGTTTTAATATGTGTACCTTTTTCAATAGAATAAATTCTTCGTCAAAAATGAATTGCATTATGTATACTTAACATCCCTTAAGCAAACACGATTTAACATTAGCTTGAGCATTGTGGCTTTTATGTACGATAACATTATAGCTTTTATACGAACAAAAAAATTGAAACTTTATTGTAAATTTCTTTTACAAAATATGGTACATAGAACAAAATTTTCCTCAGAATTAAAACTGTTCACATGTATAATGTTAAAAATGTGTAACAACAAAACTTATAAAACAAACATTCAACAGATTTATTATGCCCTATAAAGTGAAATGTGTTTACAAAACTGCAGGGTATATAAAATTACAAAATGCACTTTACTTTGGAGCAAAAATAAATTTGTGGCAACTAGTGTTGACGGCCGGCGTTGATTGTCAGGTAAAAATGTATGATCGAACGCGTGTGAGAACTTTTCAGCACGTGCCACAAACGCGTTACGTCGTATGTGTTCGTGCTTATGTGTCGACCTCCACTACGGAAAGACGGCGCCGCGCCAACGTCGCGACGCTCAGTCTACCGGCGACGTTCGAACACGTAGTGTCTGACAAGTTTCGTTCCGCAATCACTGCGAATTTTGTTAGACCTGTCTGACCAATTTTGAACCACGATCACTGAACGACACGTGCTGCGCTGGCGGGGGGTTGTAGCCCCCCAGCCCCTTTCACCTGATTTTAGTGTTATGACTGAAAAAACGAAAAATATTGTTTGTTCCTTCGCAAAACATATTTTTCACTTGCAAAATATTTTCTCCTTCCTAATAGTGAGTGACAAAATAATTGATTTGTCTTCATCATCTTTCATTGCTCTTATGGTGTTGAATTACAGAATTCCAACAACATGAATTATTCATTAGCCACAGCGATAATCTGCTTCTTGTTCAAGATAACAGTTGGAATTAATACAGTAGTTTTGGTCGATACAGTCTATTCATGGAAGGTTCGTTTTTTAAGCTTTCGTGTGCAGAAATAAATGAAAATTTTGATACCCTTTTTTCATTTAATCAAACATTCGTCTAATACAAATTTATTAGTTCATTTTATTCACGTATTGAATGCGAAATTAATTGGATCAAAATTATTTCATCTCAAGTGCGATAGTTTTTTTTAAATTTTTATTTCATCTCTTTTCGTTTGTACGTCTTCTTTAGTTAGTAATATTTGATCAATAGAGTAAACAAACTGTTCATTAATTTCGTGCAACGTTCACTGTTTGAAGTATTTGTTCTTTTTTTGGTATTCATTGTTTTATTAGTGTGATAAAATTAAACTTGTTGTGACATATTAACCTCAAATAAGAATTAAGAATTCTGGTACATAAGAAAAATTATATTCATCGGAGGTTAACTGACAAAGTTATAAATAAAACACATTAACGATACATAGTTTATATTTTATGTTGACATTTTTTAAATTATATATTATTGGTATTTGTTGAATTATATCAGCATTTTATAATGAATGATTTTAATTAATGTTCAGTGCAAATTTCAATTATTAATTGAAGTATTTCTGAGTATACTTTATTCGATAAAACAATTTTCGAATTACGTATTTATTTTGTCAACATTTTTTATAATCAGATATTACAAAACATTCTCCCAATTAACTTGAACTTTGAATTTCAAAATTGCGATTAAAATTTTTCAATTCCAGCTTAAGTAAATATAAATCTCATTTCTGAAATAATTAAATTAATATAATGATGTAATATCATGATTTTGGTACATAAAAGCAGCTAAAATTATTAAATTAAGCCTTTAAAATTGTTCTCTGAAATATTTGATAGCATTTAGATCCCAATATAATTACGATATTTAAATAAATATCATCAATATATTTATGTAAAATAATATTATTAATTACACTTTTCTCGTCAATATTATTATTTTGTGATGTTATTTAAATCAAAGTAGGAGAACAATTAAATTTAAATTCTATTTATAGCAAAATCTTATATCCGTTAATTTAAATGAACTCATTAAAATAAATTAGCTGAAGCGATAATATTCATAATATTTTCAATCGATAATCTTTCATTTATTCACAATATTTACCAATAAACACATTTTATTAACAACAGAAATTATCTCAAAACTGATTTTCAAGTTTCTATTAAATAAATTTGATTTTAAACAACAAAAGATATCGATAAATTATTAAGCGTTGTATTAAAAAAAATGCGAACAGTTGTCAAGTGCACGGGAAAGTAAAAAAAAAAGACTAAATATTTTCACAGTCATCTGTTTTTTAAGCCATAAAACTATATTTGTAAAGAGATCTCGCGAAAATGTGCTGGCACAAGCCGATGAATCGTAACATATGCTATGTCTCTGGTTTTTTTATTCGCAAGCGTTGGTGCCTATTTAATTTATCGGCATGTGTTTCACACTTCACATCAGAGAAACATCATCATTTTTTTATCGACTGGCACTTTGTAAAGGAACCGGAAAATGTCGTCGATCGGCTTGCTCTATATAGCGAAAGACTATGAATATTAAAGTATGTAAATCACAGCTGAACTCGTGACAAGCGCGCAATCGTAAAACAAAGTCGACCTCGTGGCAGTGTCAAGGGACAGGGTCACACGAAACACTTCCTGGCGCCAGACACCAACTTTCCAATTTTCAAGCCGACAGATTCAGGGTTTATTTTGTAAAAAACATAATTGCCACGTTTAGAGGACAATTTTTCAGCTCGCTAACAATGTCGAAACAATAGTTTTTTACAGAGACGTTTTAGTCTTGAATTGCAATGTTCCAAGGTTTCGGTCTGTTTCTTTCGTAAAAACATTAAAATATTATAAGTTTAATGGAATAAAATAGCAGTTTCATTGTTACCGAGTAAATTGTACTTTTTTATGCTTAGTTGTTCGATTCTGAAACTTGATATTTTCAGAGTCTGGTTTTTACAAAACTCTTTAATTTGGAAAGAGTTTTATATTTATTATTTTTATTTGAAAAACATTATAAATTATGTCATTTAATGTTTGAATTTTCTTTTATCATATCAAACTTCAGTAGATGAAAAAAATGTTCAATTTAAAAATTGCGTATGTCTATTAAATTCAATATTTTAAATAATTGTATTATTTTTAAAACATTTTAAACGTATTACAAATATACAACTATTACTTTTTTCCAATATTCAAATAGAAAAATATAAAACTGATGAAAAATTGAAAAAAATTTCAATTGACAAATAAATTCTTTTTTACGTTTTTATGTGTTTTCTATTAGTTTCTACATATATTTTTAGCTATTGAATAGCATTTTTATTTTTTTGTATTTTTTTTTAATAATTTACTAAAATTGATAAAAAATTTTATTGTACAACAAAATCTTTAACCTTCTCATATTTTGAGACAATCGAATAGACCATTTCTAGCTTTAATAACAATTTTTTTAATTTGAGTCGATAAAAGGGAGGGGGAGGGGGAATGAACCGATTTTCTAAATCGGGTTTTCGATCTAAGTAAGAGTGCAAAATTTTAAACTGAACCTATTATTAAATTTATCAAACACCTATTTTGAGACATTGTCTTGGAATAAATAAAAACATATTTTAATTAATTTTTAGTGTAATTATATTTAAACACAATTGTACTCATTATTATTTTTTTTTGTTATAATTAACAGTAAATCTAATAAATTATGATGTATTGTTTCAAAGTATAAAACTCTTAATGGTTACAGTAATAAAACTTAGTACGGTCAAAATTAGTTTTTTAAAATAATTTTTTTGAAATCAATTAAAAACTTCTAATTAAAAGAACTTTAGAACTTGACAAGAAATTCAATCATAATGTATTACAATTAAAAATGCATTAATAATACTAAAATTTTATTTCAGAAATGTTTATAACAAACTTTCTTTGGTTTTGAAAAAAAAAAAAAATTAATAATTATTTTCAACATGATGAGTTTTAAAATTAGATCAAAGCCTGCAAAAAAAACTTTGTATATAAAGGCATCGTACCTTACTTGAAGGGCTACATTTGTTTTAATGCTATTTCACAACTAATTTATTTATAAAAATGCAAATAAATAAATTTCATCCACCTAATGTTCAGGTTAAAAAATAAAAAAAAGAGACTATTTCAAACTGCCATTTTTTGGAGCCACTATTATACTTCAAATTCGTGAAAACAATTGTATTATTCACACAGAAAATACTAATATTTCAATAGAAATTTTATTGCAAAATTGCTAATTTTAATTTTATTACCATGACAAAGAATATAACGGAAATATCAAGTTGTATGAAAAGATTATTTAACTAATTGTAAAAAATTTTTACGCAGCTTTTATAAATTTAACAGTAAAAAGATTTGAGTCAGTAATTTATGACATTTTAAATGATAAATTTTTCTCTTGACCTATTTCACATGATTTATAACTGGGTTTTAAAACTTCCAAAATTTTCTATTTCTTCACAAATATATTTATTGGACACTTTCAACCACAATAACCTTTTCTAAATGATAACAAATCCAATTCATACTTTTGTTTTCATATCAAAATATATTTCAACAGCATATATATTTCATAAGCGAATTTATTTATCTTGAAAAACCTTGATGTTACACAGCAAAATGACATAAAACATAAACAAAAATTTTGAGTTATTTGAAATTAGACAACATTTATTGCATTAAAATGTTCTTTAAATAAGTTTTATGTTTCTTTTGAATGAACAATCTTGCAAAGAGATTATTTTTAATCACGATCAATAAAGATATATAAAACGTGATTAAATGACTTTGCATAATCTTGTTTTCGTGTATACTTTCGTATTTTTTAAATAATAATAAGAATAATATTAAATTTAATTTTAAGATTGCATTTAATTAGTTTAATAGTACACATCAAAATCAATTATCTCTGCCAAAATAACATGACAAGTCAATACTTTGAAATTAATATTTACAATTGAATAATATAAATATTGAATATTTCAAATTAAAGTGCATGTAGTGTAAATTTTGAACAGACTATCGTAAAATTACACAACAAATTGTAACCAGATATTATGCAACCAGATTACACAATTGTTTTATACAGTACACTCTTCTACAAATACACTTATTCTCACAAATGAAATAAATTATCAAATTGACGAAAAGTTTTTATCTTCATTTTCGTTGTCTTTCATTTTGCTTCTTCCAAAAGTAACTTATGCTCTTACAAATAATTATAAACTTATCTTCGATAATCACTTAATAACTCAATCTAATAAACTACTTCAAGAATCCAAAACTTAACTTTTTGCAAGGATCAAGAACCACCTTTTATTCATTACTTTTCTCTCCAAAAATTTCTTCTTATTATTAAATAAATATTATCGACCATGACTCTTCGAAAGAAATCAAATTATGAACTTTTCCTATTTGCCATGTCTATTGTTAATAATTCCTTTTATGAAGCCATCCCCAGACGTTCATCTCCAGGATGTTCACTTAAATTTGACTTTTAATTGCTTTGAGGGCATAAAGCTTGGCTTTGGTACAGTGACAGCAATTAATAATTCATTTAAATACATCCAGAATCAAGTTCCCTAATTTTAAATTCATCCCCTTAATTATCTTGGTGCAGTGAAAATTATACACAGCCATATATAATAAAATTTTTCGTTAATTAAATGTAATTATAATATAATAATAGTAACATTTCTGTCGATAATATAAACAAACAAAACAATGGAAGATTTTCTGGCTTTGCGAATAACAAGAATAATTGCAATCAGAGGTTCGACATGTTACGAATTAATGACGACCTTGACGAACTGTAGACATAATGAAGCGTCTGGCGTTTCAGCATAACGGGGCACAATTAAACCTGTCATAATGAAGTCGCTGCAGCTGCTACCAGCCGAAATAATGCCGCATTTAAATTCGAGCAATCCGGAGAGAGAGAGAGAGCTTACGATGCAACCGCTCGATGCAAGGTCGGGCCGTCGGGTATTTCGGGAAGGAGGCGCATGTTGCTGGATAAATCACACAAAATGAAAGATGCGGGTATTTATCAGCGCTCAAAATGCTGCCAAAGTGGTCACCGCGATTTTGCAACGCTTCTCATGAGCGCAGATTGAAATATCGTGTCGGAATATTTAATGAATGGAGACGCGCACATATGACATTTTCTGAAAAAAAAAAAAACAAACAAAACATCAAGGCAAAAACTATTCAAAATTCGTTCTATTTGGACTGTCAATTGCATTGATTTTCTTCTTTATGTTTTTTGCCATAAATTAACTGTAATAAATTGTTTGTTATTCGATTAATTTGACGGAAAATCTATTTCTGGTGCATGTACTATAATTGGAACACAATACGAAATTGCTATTGACTTGATTCTGTTTATTTCATTACATTAAACCGTGTGCGATATACGGATCGTTGGAAAAGATTGTGCATGCAATATTGATCTATCGCTTTCATTCATATTTACTATCAATAGAAACATTTATCTCTTTTTTGTTGTGCAATTTTTTCTGCATTTAGATTTCTTTCATATTGTGGCTAGTCTTGTTTTATTTTTTGGATTGGAAAAGTGCAACATGAATTGAGAACAATTTTCTTCTCTTTTTTCCGAATAACGAAGTTAAAATTTTGAACAGAACTGCAGGCTTCATATCCGATACATTACTGTGGAGAAATTAAATAACGGAAATGACGCTTAATTAACTTACGAATAACTGCAATCTGCCACGAACTTAGCTGCTGCAAAATAATTTAAGCAGCGAATCGATGAGCAAAATAGCCTCTAATTTGAAACGGACAAAAATGCAGTGAGTAATCAGGTCTTAAATAATTGAAGGAACACGAGTCATGTTGCATAATTATGAAAACCTGTAATATCATTATTATTGTATTAGTGATTGCACCATTAATTGCTTTGAGGCACTTAGATATTCATCGGATGTTCGGAAGGAATGCAGGTGTCCTAGATTACTCGAAATAATACACCTTCGTTTATTAGTAACCACGCTTTATGCACACTTCGTACAGTTGTTACGCACACAATTGTACGAAATAATTAAAATTTAAATTACTTTAACTTATTTGAATAAAAGTAGAGCATTTTCACTTATTGAAGATGCCTTTATTAAAATCATTATCTTTGAGACTGCAAATCCTTTTTTATTTGAAGCAATTCTTTGGCAGTGTATGATGATGACTGGCAATGCATTTTAGCTTTGATGTTAAATTCTTGTGTCGCCAAAAGGCAAAGACTATATTACCTCTTGTTGAATTTAATGTGTCTTTTAATAATCTTTTTAAAAAACTCTTTTATACTCTTCTTATTTTGTCTCGTTTTAATGTACCTAATCAAAAAGTGTTTATTGTTTTATGCATGTGTGTTACTTTTTTTTTCATCGAAATTTTCTGTCCATGATAAAACATTTGGAATAGAAGTATTAAAATCTTTCAAAGATAAACTTTTTAATATAATCTCAATCTAAGAATTGAATAATATTGAAGCCAAGAAACTTTTTTTGCAAACTTAGTATAACTTTTCTTACCTAGGGTGAGGTCAGTCAAATCATCATATATGAAAACTTGGTTCAAGCAGAGTTTCAGAATGATGACCAAGTTTTGATTTAGATTCTGTGACAACCGAATTAGAGTTAGCATCTTGTTTTCAAAGTTGAATTCTGCAAAGTCCCCGTAGCTAATTTTTGATCAATTTTTTCACATCGTGTAAATCCTTTCAGTCTACTTCATATCTGGAATTATTGAACTTATAAAAAAGTTCATTTTTCATCTTTAGTATTAGTTTATACTCTCGTTTTAAATTCGAATCTTTACTAAGTAATTTAACTTTAACTGTATCTGCTACTTTGTTTGACTGGAAACTGAACATTCATCAATTCTTCATTTTTTGTAGTTTGATATTCCCGATAATAGATCACTATCACAATTAAAAAATTTCAAAGATTATTATTTTTTAACTGATTTTAGTATATTACAATAGAATTATAAATTAAATAATCAAAGATATTAAATTTTGTCTCAATAAAGAATATTCTTTTTTCCAGTGTTAAACAATTTTTTTTAATGATAAATTATACGTTTAGACATTAGTAGCCATCAAAAAAGATACTCTAATCGTAAACTGTAATACACACTAATGGAAATCAAAAATGCAACACCTCTTATAAGTTTGAACATTTATATTCGTACATTGTAATCTTGCATTATGAGTACAGTTAAAAAAACTAGCCTATAATCAGAAAAAGTTTTTAATTTATATAAAATAACTTATTTTGAAAAAAAAAAAAATGTAAATCAAAATAAAATTGTTCAAAGTTAATGGAAAAACGTGTATAAACGTCAAGATTATATTTCATTTTTCGGCTATATTTGTGTGCTTGTAAAATAATCGTTCACCTTGCGTAACGTACATTTACTGATACCATAGTCTGAGTAACAAGAGCATACGAGCTGACAGAATGATAATATATTGAAGTGTTAGTTCAAAACTATGTAGACTTGCATATTTTTCATTTACAAGCTTAAAATATTTCAAACTGAATCTACATACAGTATCACCCTTTGTGTTTGGAATGTTTGATATTAAAAGATTTAAAATTTGTGTTACTTTTAGATATATGAGAAAATATGACAATTTTATTAATTGAAAACTGCGTTTAAATAGTTTATTAAAAATTGTACATAATAATTTACATTATACATTCTGTTTGCTTTATTCAAATCCATTTTTTACTTGTAATAATTAAAAAGTCGCAAATTCTATTTTATCTTTTTAAAAAAGTAATAACAGAAAAATTATTAAACACAGCAGAAAAATTCAACCGTACTGAGTGACATATACAGTTTCAGTATAATCGAAATATATGCAAGCTGTTTTCAGTTAGATTAGTTCATTGAAAAAAGTATAAATAAAAAAATCGTGGAATCATAATAAGAGTAATTTTAGTCACTACATTTTTTGCATTCATTTTTTGTTATTAACTAAATTTTTTATTATTAAAAATTTCATTTGAGTCATATTTTATACTGCATTTTACAAATATAACTGATACCCATTTTATTTCAAAATGATTATGAGAAATCAGATCGCAATATTCTCCGTAAATTTAAATAAAGTCACAAAACATGAGACAAAAGCTTATTTATAGCCTGTCTCGTGCATTCAGTTTTTTTTACAATCTGTAAATCGCATCTCGTCATAGTCTCGACCTATAATTTAAAATTTATTTCGTCTGAAAGTTAGACATCTTCTCTATATATAGTGGGTTTATGAAAAGAACTTCAATTATTTACATACAGTCTCAAGGATTCAAAAAAATATATGAAAATCAATCATTTTATCTTAAAAGTACATACTATAAAAATATCCTTTATTTTACCACAATGCACATCATTCAATTATAAAATATTAATCGCATTAAATTTACGAAATGAAATAAAATAAATTAAATTCAAATATAAAAAGTAAATAACATACATATAATTCCTTTTTACGTTTCAATAAGCTTTTGAATACATCTATTTTCTATGAATTTAATTGAATCATCGCTAATTTAATGTTGACTTTATTTACGTCGTCTAGTTATAATGAATAAAACATAATTAGAAGATAGAATGTTACAGTATGACCAAAAACCAGTATTAGTCAAATAATGATAATTTTGTATTAATTCTAATTAATTTAAAATAATGGTATTTTAAAGTTCTACTCAAGAAAAAACTGAATTAATATTGAAATTTCAGATTCATATACAACTTAAATTTAAAGAAAATTAATTTGGAGATAAAACAGTGTAAAAAAAACAAATCTAATGTTAGGTATTACAACGACACTTTAAACTTAATACCTCATTTATAAAACTTGTAATTTGACTTTAAATTTACTTTTTCCTCTCGTCTTGTTAAATTAAAATCGATTTAACTAGACAAATATTAATGCCTTTAGATTTAATTTCGATTCTGAACAAGATTTCAATTATTTTTAAATTAATTTTTACAACGATCACACAAGAACTGAAACAACTATGATTTATTTTACATAGGATTTATTTTCATTCTGGAAAAGGTATACACAATCTCATTTCATATAGATTTACAAGCCAATTATTCACAACATACATCTAAATTCAAAATCTCAAATAACATTTCAAATAAAATTGTATCCCAAGGATAAAACAGTTGTCTCAGTGGTTTTTTTCAAACTATCATTTATTCACTGATAATATCTGGCATTATTATTAGAAGACCCTTCCAAGTTTCAACTGAAATTTCACTTTTGTTCAAAAGCTAACATCTGCAGCCAACATGAAAAACACGAAAGAAGGGCTGTCGACGATACTGTCAGCTTATCTGTAAACTTTTCTGGCGAAGTTAATAAGCTCGTCCGGAGCCTTGGGATGTGGCCGGATGGAGCTCTTGGAACCATGGCCGAGTTCCAAGGTGGTGGCACTTAGTATGAGCACGAGGAATGGAAGTCAGTGAGCCGCCTCGTGGGGACGTAAATCGAGCCCTCGAGGAGGCCAACCTGAGCAGTCTCGCAGACACCTTGTCTCCCTGCCAAGATTACCAAACAGTCTCGACTGTAATTGTGCTTAAGGGTGTAATTTTTTTCACCATCATCGTCACTGCGATACTCGGCAATGCTCTGGTGATAGCCAGTGTCCACCGTCATCGTCGACTCCGCGGTGTCGTATATTTTACACTTTAACCCTCAATTACACATATATCATTTTTCAACCGAATTTACACATACGGGTCCAGTGAACCCGAAGCTCTTGTAACTAATATATTTCCTCTGTTTTTCATCAAAATTTCCTTTCAACCAGTGCTTTTTTTACATTGATTTATCATTTTTAAGATTGTTAACAGTAAAATTTGATTAAATAATAATTATTATTTGCTTTTTAATAGTTGAGAAAATAATTGTCGAAAAATCATATAATTATGGAAACAGAAGATAAAAACAAAAACTCTCAAGATTTCGTTGAGCTTAAACTGTGAAATTTAGATAAGAAAATAGCTTACATTGATTCAGTCTAAATTTATTTAAACTAATACAATTGAGGAATATTTTCCGCTAGTAAAAATACTTGCAACCTATGTTTTTATAGTTATAATTAAAGGTTTATATAATTATTTATTAATTGTAAACATATATTTATACTAAATTTGCATTAAAATTCAACAAAATCTGGTTACATTTCTTTGCATAAAGTAAACATTTTAGCAGTGTAAAAGCAGCTTACGGAGCTCATTCATAAGATAACTCTTTTAAGCTTATAAATAATTTTTTTCAATAAATTACTGTTTAATAAGCAATAAAAAATAATTATAAATAAAAAAAACTTTCAACTTAATCGAATAATTTTAAAAACATTTAAATATAACGAAATTACACAGTATCCTGGAGGACCCCAACGCAATTTCAATTTGTAGTCAACCAACTGGATGTTAACAGTTAGACTAGTGTGTAGAGAACACTAGAAAGATTTTATACATGTAATAAACGAGACCTATATTGCCAACTGTAAGTAAAAATGTTAAGGTTGAAAATTAGATCCGGGTCTGGTGGACCCATGTGCGTAATTGAGGGTTAACTCTTTATCAATACTTGTTGTCAAGTGTATTTCTTTGTATCAAATTCTGTTTACTTGAAATACATTGATGACAGTATTTTGTTTGTAATTCTTTTAGGAATATTAATATTCTTGTGTTCTTTTTATTTTAGTTGTCACTAATCGTTACGTGGTTAGTTTGGCAGCTGCAGATTTACTTGTTGCAATTTGCGCGATGGTAGGTTAACATTTTTAAAAAAATTGTCCACAAATACTGTTTAAAATAAATTGTAAATATTTTTGTATTTCAATTTAATAAACTTATCACATGACAATACACTCATACATAACAATAAAATATTGATTTTTTTATTCAAGACATTTAATGCCTCGGTCGAGCTCACAGGTCATTGGATGTTTGGCCGGTTGATGTGCGATGTTTGGAACTCCTTAGATGTATACTTCTCAACGGCTTCCATTCTCCATTTAATGTGCATCTCGATTGACCGATATTATGCTATTTTGAGACCCTTGGAATATCCAAATATCATGCGTCGGACGACTGTGACTTGTATGTTAGGAAGTGTGTGGGTTTTACCTGCCCTTATTAGCTTTATTCCCATTTTCATGGGTTGGTACACAACAAGAGAAAATTTGGATTTTTTAACATTAAATCCAGAGGTAGTGACCTTTTAAGCATGTTGGAAAGAGAGAATTAAGATCATTTATAATCATTAGTTTCATATTCTTATATTAAATTGAATTATTTTATGTTTGTTTTAATAATAAACATATATATTTGTGTGAACTGTCGGAGTGTAATCTGTAGGTTAACATTTGCTGTGGCGTTAATTATTGTATATTAGGAAGCGTAAGCCGGCAAAATTAGAATTGAGTCATAGGGCTGAGACTATTCATCCTCGACTGAATAACTGTTACGGCCCGATTATACATTAAACGGGAGGCTTGTATGGGCCAAGTGACCTATGAAATACCGTGCCAGCTACTATAACCTATGACAAATGCATTATGATTAAGTGGATCATACGAAACGACATTCGTGGGTGCAGCTGCTTCACCGTAAAAATAATTGCAACAAAGACGTAACAAGACGTTCAACTTAGACGGCTTAAAATAATTTTGTTAATATGATTTTCAACAAAATTAAATACATTTTATTAAACTTGTCGATTATTTAGTCTGAAAAGGTATAATTTTTAGACCATCATTTTCATTATTATCCAAGACAATTTTTCATCGTCTATCACTATGGAAACAGATCTAACGCAAGATTTTGCGGTACAAATATTGGTAAAATTACAAAACGAATGTATTTTTACAGATAAATGTAACAATTTAACCTAAATTCTTTAAATGCAGAATTATGTTGAATTTCGTGATTTTAAACTAAAACTGAAATTACTGAAGACTTTTTTACTAATTAAATTAACATTGTGTATAAATTTGTTATTAAAAATAATTATTAATTGCAAATAATAATTTGTCCAAATGAATTTGTCCAGAATATATGCTGTGCGATTTGTTTCCGGTTCTGTAATTTTATGCACATTTTTTTCAGTGATGTACTTCAATAGATTAAAAAATACTTTTTTCGATGTTGATGAGAAAAAATAGTTTTTGTATAAAAACTTAAATATGACAAGCTTAAGTTAAAATGCTCCACAAAATTATTTCTATTTGTTGTCATTTTTGTGAAATCTAAAAAAATAAAATTTCGTCAATTTTTTAACTACGAGATACATAAAATATTTGAACTTCGGGATCATATATTTATGATCACTCGAAAATAGGTCTAAAATATAATTTTATTTCTGCTAATTTTTGTTCGACTTAGAACATAATATTTAAAGTTTGATTTCAATTTCAAGTGAGTAAAAATATATGACCTTTAAATATATTTTTCCATGTTTTTTCGTATTGAAAAAATTGATAAGAATGTATATTTTTATAATACTTCTCATTGAAATCTGAAAGAGCAACTATTACAATATATTTTTTTTATTTTTAATAAACTAAAACGAAGAATTCCTCAACCTTAAGTTACCAATTATATATTATTAAACATTATAGGTTAAACCAGCAAACTTATTTTTTATGCTAACATAGTTTTATATTATTCATTTCATAGTTTGCAACATACTTGAAAAATAAAAACGTAAATATAACATTTGAAAGTGTTATTTTCATTTCCTAAAATATAAAATATTCTTTAAATGTGAAAAAATTGAATTATTATTTGTACATTATTTGTATTTAATATTTTCTCAATCCACAGACAAATTTTTTAGTTATTCAAAGATGTCAACGAGTAAAATTATTGATTTTTGTCGACTGAAAACAGTGAAATGCTTTAAAAGAATTTAAACAAATAAATAATTTTTTTAATGTAGTTTTAAAATTATTCAGATAATTATGCAGAAGCTTATAAAAATTTTCAAAAAATCATTTCCAACGTAGCTTTTTAAAAATAAATGAAAGCGAAGTGAACAATTGAAGCCAACAAGAATTATTTATCAGTCTTTTTAACTCAAACAATAATAGCCTTTTAAGTTTATAATTTTTTTAGAAGATTTTAATAAGCTCATTAAATATTTGCGTATGATTTTAACAAAAAATAAATTTATAGAAAATAAAAATAAATTGTGTAACCACATGTTATGTAACTAATAAATTATTCTTATGAATCTATGAATTTCACGGAAAATGTTGAAACTTGTTAATAACACTAACAGTCTTGTGAATTATATTGGAGATAATAAATTTAAATAAAAAATAGCACATCGTATTTTTAAAAGTTAGATTAAAACGTGTTCTTCACTAATCCTTGATCGTAACATTCGTAATTTTTTTCCTTGATTTGACATTATGGTTAATGGATCGTCTAAGTTATTTTATTGGCACTTTAAATCGAAAGCAAATGCTAATGGAGATGACATTGATAGTATAGTCACCGACAGTTACACTAGATAATATTTATACTTATAGATAATTTGTGTACCAAATTGGTTCCAATAAGAAGAAGCCATTCCATTTTATTATTTATATTTATTGAATTTTGTACTAGCTAAAAAGTTTATATTGTATCAATAGATTTTTGAACTTACTTCTCTCTTTGATTTATAAATACAAAAAAATTCTGTGACTGAAGAATCAAACATTTTTAGTAATAAAAAATAAAACTCCTTATAACAATTGACGTTTTATAAAATGTCTTTCTGTTCTTTATTTTCTGTTTTTGAGCTAAAAATGTTTAGATCTTTATCATTTGCCAATAAATACCAAAACGTATCATATCTTTTGGTTAGGTGTGTGTTTTTATCGTGAACCGGGCATACGCCATAATAAGTTCCTCCATAAGTTTCTTTATCCCTGGAGCGGTAATGGTAATAATGTACTATAAAATCTACAAAGAAGCAGTGCGACAGAGAGAAGCTCTGGCAAAAGCTTCAAGTAACCCGGTTCTCAACAGTATTCACCAGCACCGAATATCTACCGCGAGGTCTCATTCAAGAACTTCTCATCAACTGTTGCTACATGCCCATGAGACCGGTGAATATACAAAGCCAACTTATAAATCAGCCATCGAACTTAATATCGAAAATGGTGAGTCAAATTAATCAACAATTTGAACCTTAAATGTCTCCATTTTCAAATAAAATACACTGCTGGTCAAAAATTTGTGGACGTTTGCAAATAAAAACAAATTCAATTTTATTTTGAGTTATCTGATTCAGTTTTGCAGATAATTGCAAATAATTTATTTTGTTCAGTAGATAAAGGTCTTAGCTCTCAAATCTACTAGTGATATCTCAAAAATCAAAAAGTCACATTTTTGAATGAAAATGTCAAATGGTCATATCTCCCTCCAAAATGATCGAAAAACGTTTTAATTTTGTTTTAAAACGTTTAAATTCTTGTTTTAAATTCTGCGCAAAATGCACAGAATTTTATCAGTTTTAAGAAAATTGTTTGAATGTGAAAAAAAATAAGTCTGAATTTAAATTTTTCACTGTTTCTATTTTTATTAATACTTATTAATATACGAATTTATAATTATTTTACAATGTTTTTACTACTAAATTATAACTAATTTCTTGAATTTATATACGTAAAATAATATGTATTGCCAAGCATTCAAAATATATTTACTTAAATTGCATGTTCTGTTTGGAGCAGGACTAAAGGATATATTGGAATTTTATGACTTTTCCGAAGAAGTTTTTGTTACTAGGAAAACTTAAAGCTCGCAAAAATTTAGATACTTAAAAATATTCTATTACATTTTTTACGAGATACGGCTATTTATTATTATTTTTTTTTCTTGAGTGGTTTTCCAAAATTACTGAATAAGACTTTCTTTTTTTATCAGAACATTCGAATCACTACATTGTTTTTCATATCAAGAAAATAACTTGTAAATTGGTCAAGAAACCTTAGTTAAAGCCAGGCTAAAAATGAGTTATTATTTGATATTTTATTTGCGATTTATTGTTGTTCTCAGTTAATGAACATTTCTGGAATCATTCACTTCGAACTAAGTTAGCATTACTTACACGAGAATGAAACTATTTATTTTACAATAAATGTATTTTATTGGTTGCCGGCTTCTCAATTCATTTTTTATTTAATCCATTTTTTGCCAAGCAGTTTTTCCGTAGAACTGCTAATTTCATAATTATTTTTGAATTAAAGTATATTTTTCATATTTATCTTTACACAAATAAATTATTCAACTATTCTAGTATTTGTTCGTATAATTATTAATGTAATTTCATGTTTATTTTCAAAAGATTTTGATCAATGAAAAATGTTTGTAATGTTGCGAAAACGCATCAACGGCAAAAAATGGGTTAAAAATAAAATTGTATTTTAATTTAAAATAAACGAATCTTATTCTTAAATAAATTATTGCTCAACAATCCAAACATTGTAAAAATAATATTCTATAATGACTTAACAAAATTTGGCAAGTAGTTAAATATAGTTTTATGTGTACTCAAAAACCACCAATAATTATACCCGTTTTGTAAAAACTGTTACAGTTCAGATGTTCACAGACTCAAAAATATTTATAGTCGTTTGCACAAGAATTTTAAAAAAAGAATTAAATTTTATTAATTTCAATTCCATTTTCTAATATTAACCTTCTTCAATAATACCTGATTTCTTGGGTATTTATGCACGAACATTTGTCCACTTTTATCATCACCAGAAGAAAGCAGCTTCTAATTTTATGTCCAACCATAAATATAATATGTCACAGACATATTAAAAACAACAGTAGTTCCGAATTTATCTGTTGTCTCCAAAATCATGAAGTTTAAACACAACCCAGAGTGGGCCATATATCAAGGGCAATATATCTTTCGGCGTGTTCAATGATCATTTCAATAAAACAATCATCCCAGCCCACATTCGACCCTCTGATGAAATATGTTCTTGTTCCTGGTGTGAATGGAGAATATGTCATGACTCATAATATTTTAATCACATCGCATTGCTGTTATTTTGAGACGAGTAGTATCTGTGTACAACAAAAACGAAACCTTGTTGGATACAAGAAAATTTATGCTAGCCACAATCTACAAACCACTGAACATTCCGAAATAAACCCTTTTGATGAATATTAATAACAGAAATTTCGGTAAAACTATTTAAATTTGAATAAAATCAATAAAATTTGGAGGAAATTGTATTGTTGGAAAAGAGGTATTATTTTATATAAATGCGGAACACTTTAGTTCTGAAACGTTAAAGTGAAAAGGAAATGGTAGAAATAGAAAATTAAAACACGTTAAAAAGTGCTCGTGTATGATTATATAGACGGCATATAGAACGGATGCGTTTTTTGCCGACGGCATTAGCACGAGAGAAACAAAAAAAATCTGACACGGAGCCACTCGTGTTCGATGTGAAAATTTGCTTTGAACAGTAGTCACGAGTGACAGTGTCACTACACAGGAAAAAAAATATCACCAACTGCTGCTTTCAGTGTTTCATGTTTAAGTGAAATGTCTATCTCGAATAAATCACTTAATTATCAAGTGATAAAAATTCTAATGTAGTAACAAATTACTTTCTTTAACATTTTTGTTATCTTTCGAAATTTGATAAGAAAAGCAATTTTAAACTCAGTCAAAATTTGCCAAACGATGAATTTAAATTATGTTTAACATGTATTTTGCTAATCTCTAGGGCTAATATTAGTTATAGCGGGGCAAATGTTATCATTCCTAGAATAATATTAGTTGTGCAGAAGTCAATATTAATTACGAAATTTTAATTACACGATTTTGTGCTTAAATTTTATAATATACTCTTTTTTTGTATTTTATTATTCAATCAATTTTGCTTTGACTGAATGAAAGTTAGATTTTGTTCTTAGATAATAAGATTAAATTCGATAAAAAAAAAAAAAAAAAAAATATATTT
>JABFPM010000903.1:0-23975 GCA_022817325.1 Idris sp. 1 HC-2018 | reverse complement strand
CACTTGTGCGATATGTACTGAGACGTGCTTATACGATACCATGCACGTATGCGACACTCCTTACCCCGGAGGAGGATCACTTTGCTTCTTCTCTCTTGAATCTTTGAATCATTATCCCTCGGGCCATCAGACTCCTTTCGAAAGACCGAGTCTAAGAAACTTTGTGCCAGAGTCACTTGCTTCCGCTCGTTCTGTCACGGACGACAGGAAATTGTTATCTTGAGTTAACAATGGTGAACAAAATTTCTGCATTGCGATTTTAAATGTTCAACGTTTACTACTTTAATCAAAGAAAAGTAATTTTTTACAAAAAAAGAAGCTATTCAAGATGTAATTAAAGTTTTATTTTTATTAAATTTATTTTTATAAAGAATTACCAGGATGTAAAATAAAATTGAATTTTAGTGTTTAAAAATGTTCAATTTATATGGGTTGAAAATGTGTTTATCAACATTTCTCATTGAAAAGATATTTTTTACTATTTTAGATTTTACTATTTTTATTCAGTTGTAAGTTGAAGGGTTTCATCCTATAAACTTTCATTGGGCCCAATTTTTTTCGTGTATTTGAGAGTTCAAGAAGCAAGGAAAAAATAGTTTTAAAGGAATGCTTCAAGTTCTACATTTCTTCTACTGCTACAATATAATTGTCTTTATAATTACTTATAATTGCATATTTAAAGGTCACTCTTAAAACTTCTTGTCCTTTTCAAAACTTCTTCCTTAAAAAAGGTACTCTCTAGAGTACTAATATTTTTGATGTATTTCAGAAGTTGAAAAATAAGAAAACAATAATCTCAAAGATAAACCTTCTGCCAATAATTTGCAGTATTTTTACGACTAAAAACGAATTTTCTGCAGAATTGCGTATATAGTCACACACAATTTCATTATATAAAATATTTAACAAAATTGTTAAAGTTGTGGAAAAAAACACATTTTATCATCAACTTTACCTCAACTTCAGATTTTTACTTTAAAACTTAAAATCACATTACAAATATTGTTTCGACTTTAGGAAATGACGTTAAATAAAAAAAAATAGTTGAGCTTCATTCGTGACACGCTTGGTAACATTATTTGCAAAGTGTCCGCGATCGTCAACTGTTGACATAGGTGTACTTGCGCTAGCAAATATACCATTCTGGCGTCGAGGGAGCACGTTTTCCATTTGTTTGTATTTGAAAAAAAATTATTCGACCCGGACTCAAACAGTTGACCTTTTTTTGTAATATTACTGATTTCCGTACACATTCGATTCTCGTGTTTGTCAGACGAACATTAGATGTTTCATAATACGCCATTACATACATATATATGTATATATCTACCTGACTTTAATGCCGCTCTGTTTAACTTATTAAAAGTGTTTAGTTTCCAGTTTGCACAAGATAATTTATTTCTGTTACTTTCAGAAGTATTCTATTTCCTGTACGTCTCTATTAAAAAAAATATCAGCTCGGAAACCTTTTTAAACAAAGATTTTTACTTTCGTTGAGCAAGCGCTTCTTATATTATTTTATTGAAGGGAGCATATTATGGTTTCTGATTAATTGAGCACTACTCAAATAAAACAAATGTCAGCTTACGTATATTTCCGTTTGCTGACTTGTCATCATTTTTTTACGTTCCAAAGTATCCTGAAATATATTAAAAGAAAAACTGAATTTCTACAAATTATTATTATTTTTTATTGTACAATAAAATGTTAAAATTAAAAACAAAAGTCTGAAATTCTTTTAGAACAAAAATTAAGTTATTGATCTTAATCTTTTCTTAAAAAGTGCGCAATGTATGTGTTAAATTTATTACACTCGATCGCATCGCGATTAAAGTGCAGTTGCTATTATAGTGCAGTACTTCAATTTGCGGAGGTGTGCAAATTGAATCACACCTTCGTCTATGGTGTCCCAAGAAACAGAACGATCAGTCATTAAATGTTCTTTTGTTTGGCACCCCGTTGTAATTTTTTTTTTGTCGCACGACAGTGGAGTAAAATCTTATTTGCGAACTCGTAAGTGCTCACGGTATGGTGAAACGTAAAAACAGTGTAGCAGGGTCTGTTCTTACTACCTAAAGAATTAATTAAAATTAAAAACTGCATGTAAATATAAAATATTTTATGACAAACGAAATTAAAATATAACTTAAGATAACAATTAAAGTAAATCAAATAAATTTGAAAATTTTTAGATATTCAAACAATTATTAATCTACGATGTTTCTTCAACAGTTATTCAAAGTTGTTTGTCAAAAATTATCATAAATTGATATATAACCTTCTTTATTGCACAACCTTCAAGTCGCTCACGAAGGGAGGCTGCGGATAGAAAAGAGAGGGTGGCGTTAATAGGGGCGAGAGATCCGGAGCAATCGAGCGAGACGTTTTTAATTGTTTCGCACCCGGACGGCTTTTGTTTCGGCGTTTATGCCTCGTAAACGGGACGTTTAGCCGTTTAGTTCATCGTTTTCCCACTTTATTTTTTCATCCTCGTTGTCCCCCCTGTCCCCGAGGCTGCGTCCTTGTCTGCATTTTCGCTATTACTATCCTTTTTTCCTTTTTTTGCGTTGAATTTGTTTGCTCGCGACATTAGACTCGTGTGAGTCGAGTGCTCTGCGAGACCTCTCCAACGGTGTCACAAGGCCTCGAAATTCTTCTGTTAAATACCGGGGGAGGGGGGACGCACACCGAAGGGAACGTAACGATAATACTGTTTTCAATGTTTTTCGTTTGCCCGGTCTCACCCGTTATTGGGGACAAACACAATGAGACGCTTTGGATTCGACTTGACAATTGATGAATACAAATTTTTAATCGAAAGCATGGATTAATAAAACAATTTTAAAGAAAGGGGGTTGTTATTAAAGAACATCAAGTTTAATAAGGACAAACTAAAAAAAAGCTTTGTAGTAAATTTGTATTGTGTTAGTTTAGTTTAATTCTTCATAAATTTTAATTTTTAAATTCATTTTTGTTGTTTTAAAAAAAAAACTATTTTCGGTAAAAAGTTAAAAGTAATATAAATTATCAGTTTTGTTGTTGTTGTTGTTTTTTTGCTGATTAAAGGTTTACTTATGTTGCTTGATAAATTATTATTTACATTTTGATATTTAGTTATATTGAAACAAAGTACTAGTAGTGTATTCAATTTTTTCAGTGTATTTAAGTAAAAATACATTTCACACAACTTATGTTAGTATTTTCATCACATTTAATTTGAAATAAAGGCACTTTTTATATTCTACATAACAAGCAATTTCCAAACTCACATATACAAAGCATAAGTTTTTAATATAAAAAATAATTCAGTATTGAAATAGTTAAAAAATAATTCAGTATTGAAATAGTTAAAAAATTGCATACACCTATTATCTAAGGTTTTGCAATAAAAAAATATAAATAAAGTCATCATAAATTTAATGAGATATAATTAATTTTATTTATTCCATTTGATGAAAATTATCCATCATATAAACATTCTACTTTATTTTTTATTGCAAAACTTTTTACATTTATAATACAAAATACTGCTAATTAATAAAAAAAGAAAAAAAAGCTTCTCATAGAAAAACTGAAAAAAAAGTCAATAAAAGATTGCACTTTATACAGTTTTTTACACAACTTAATTTGTTTTTATTGTCTTCAATACGATACATTAAATATAATACGTATAACCATAAGTTTTAATATTACGTTGCCTCAAAAATAATGCAAGGAATATTCTTTAAATCATCTGCTTGTAAATCATTATTTAACAATTGACGACCAGGAAAGGGATTCGACATGTTAAATAATGCACATCGCAGAAAGGCAAGCGTCGAAGAAAAGTTTGCACACGGTAATTAATTCTTCGTCGATATCGCGAAATAATCCGTTTCAAGCTTTACATGCGACTGAGTTTACATCTCCAGCGAACGGCTTGAGGAAAAAGACAAAAAATGTCGCGCGCACCTACGCACACATACAAATACTGCAGGCAGTAAAAAAAAGGAGAAAAAAAGCACAACAGAGAGACTCGAAGGAAAGAGAAGAAAGGGGTAGAGAAAAAAAAGCTGCAGCAAAATGACAAAAGATTCTCATTATTACGTATCGATACGCGCGGAAAATAGTGGCGCGATCGTTGATACGACGAACGCGATAAGAAAGAGTAAGGGACAAAGTGCCGAGCCCGAAGTTACGGGCGTGAGTGAGATGAAAAAAAGGGCTTCGTAACTTGAGCACTCGAGCAAAGATGTAATAAGACCGTGAAATATGTTGGCGTTAAAGCCCTCATCGTACGCACTCAATTCACTGATCGAGAGAAAAAAATGTGTTCGAAACAAAAGGCTGTACGTGACTCAACTCGATGTTGATTAATTTACACGAAATTGCATGTGTTTTTGTAGTTAAACGATCATTGCTACGGATTCGGGCTATTTAAGCTGAATAAGTTTTTACCTCCCAAGTATAACTGGCGTGAAATTTGCAAGTTATTTGTCAAAATGCATTTCTGTTAATTTATTATTTACGTTGAACTAGTATGAGTTTATTAAATTAAAAAAGAGAAAATTATTACTGGGCATTTGCAAAAAGTTTCTGCATATTTAAATTTCAAATGTCAATATAAAGTTTAATTAATTTTTGGAAATATAATTGGTTATAATTAATTTCTTAATTAAATGTAGTTATAGGTACAATTTTGAGTTTAATTTTTTGTAACAAAATGCAATAACTTTCTTTTTTATCAGTCACCCATGATAATAGGATACGGATGAATCTATTTAGCCACTAACAATTCATTGTTTTGCGACTCGCAAAGACAGACATCTAGTTATTTTATGGCGGCGAGAACAATGGATAATAGTAATTTACGGCATCAGGCCACCATTACCCTTACTCGTGCGTATAACACCGCACCCATAACCCGCAAACGTGGCGCAGACAGTACGCGGGAATTGTAACGCCTAGTATTCTTATAATTTATTACGAAACTCCGCGACCCCTTCTTTGCACCACCACTACTTGATATTTATTCGCTTTTTGGTACCTATTCTGAGACAGTCCTTTAATTTCTATAAATGCCATTCTAAACTTTTTACCAGAAAATGTTTATCTTAAAAAATTTCCAGAAGGTCATAAACCGTGTATATATAATATATCTGTGGTAATTTTAACCCATTATTTCTGTGAAATATTATGTTTTTTTTTACTGAATATTTAAGTAAAATTGTTCATTTAATTTGTACTAAAAAACTAATTCATCAGTAAAGTCTTTCAATAGCTTTTCTTTATTGTTAAAATAATCAGAAAGTTGTACAAATAAACTATTAAAAATGTTTTTATTAATTAAAACATAATATGTTTTATTAATACTTAAATTATGAATCATTGAAAATTCACATATCTAAATGAATACGGAAACGCTGCGAGATCGTCCGACTAATATTGTGACGTCATATGCTTGTTCGACTACTGAATTGAATTTGTTTAATCTGAAATATAAAATAAATAAGATTTATTGAAGTTCTTCTTTCATTAATTTTGAAATCACAATTTTTTGTGTTTTATAAATGAGTTTTAAAAAAGTTAAGAAATTTAGAGTAAGGTTATAAAATAGTCTTCTTGACCTGAACAACCAATGAAAAAATTCTATTCTGTTTGATACAAGTTAGTGACGTAATAGTTGACGTGATACAGCCAACCATTTGCATTTTGAAGATTTCCAATAGAAGTTTGGTTTTAAGCAACCTTTATTATTAAGCTAAACATTATTCAACAATAGAAATTAAAACTTCTTTGCAACAATGATATTCCTTTTACATTTACTATGCTTGAATATTTTTTTAGTTTTATTTGTCATACAAAGACCTTATTATAAATTTGTACAAACTTACAGCAATCAGTAACGAAAATTCTAGCAAAAAATATATTATTTTATATCAATACTTGTCATAATTTTGACTATCGCAAAGTTATTTCATTCAATACGAGGATCGCCAAGGCGCCACCCATTTTTGACATATAACTTATTTAAAAGTATGAATTTTAAACAAATGAAAACACTGAAATTTGAATCAACCAATGAGAGTACGTTTAAATGAGTAAAAAAGCTAACTTAAGGTGAAAACCAAGATTAGTATATGTTCGAATAATTTTTTTATTAAATATACTAAGCTGTTATAAAATAAAAATGTGGTAATTAAAGAAAAAAGTAAAATAATATGTTTTCTTTTGATTTTAACAAAAACTTGGTAAACTAAAATTTTAAAAAGTAATATTTTAACATATTTTACTTTTTAAACAAAATGAAGCAAAACATGTGAGAAAAGTTTGTCGCTAGTTTTTATGTCAAGACAGTTCCTCGACTTGGTATCGCCAAATTTAGTGAATAACAACAATTGAATTGCTATGCAAGTTATAGCATTTACAGATAAGATGCTAAATGATGTTTGCAAATAATATTTTAATGTTCTGACAAAAAGTTATAATAAAATCGATCCAAAATTTGCATATTTATTTTGAATTACATTCTACGTTTAGTGTAAAATGTGCTTCATCATATTTCAATTCTACGTATGTTTTTTGTAATGAATTTGTATCTCTTCAGATCGTTACAAAATTGTTAAATAATATCAACTAATTTAAAAATTTAAAAAAAGTATAATAATTTACAACATGCTCTTACTCTTTTCAACAAAAGTGTCCGAGATATGCCCTTTTAATTTTAAAAAAAATACAAATACATTTAACTACAATACATTTTGTATAAAAATGTCAACACAAAAATATATATGAAAAATATATCATTTAATTAGATTCTTATAAATTTCTTTTACAGTAATTTGTATTTCTTCGGGATATGATTTCAGCTGAATTTGTGTTTCCAACATCTTCTCGACATGGTCATCACAGATAGCTGAGATAGACATGACCAAATTTTGCGACGAGACAATGCATTAACGCGGTTACAATCCCCGAAGACGGCGTTGTTAGGCTAAGCAACGCGGGCCTAATTTATAGCGATGTTTCGTGTCTTCCGCAGTTACCCCGCGGCAGCCTGTGTGTCCTATTGGTCCTATTCTCTATTATGCGGCAGCAACCGCAGCGTAGGCCGGAAGCCCGATATCTATATGTCATTCTAAATTATTCGGCATTGTCCTCGCTTGATTCTATTGTCCGCGTCTGTCTCCGTCGTGGCGGGATTAACGCCACACTGCTGGTTAGGGCGTATCTACGATGACGTGCACTTGAATACATGTATGTATGTACTGACGTGTGCAATGCACTATTTACCTACCTACAAGCTTGTTCCGAATTATTCAGAAACATTTAAGAGTGTAACACTTCAAACAAATTTTAAAAATAAATCTGAAAATTGAAGTGACAAATTTTCAGCTTACTTTACAAATTAATTTCATTAATTGTTATAAATAAAAAATATTTTCAAATAACATGGATAGAGACAATACATTTTATAACCAACCTGCCCTCGAGTATTTTCTTCATCATTAACCACATTGAATTTCTTTTGAAACTGTCCCTAAATTGAAATCTAATTATAGCAGTAAATAAAATTTAACCCAGCACACGTCACTCTCCAATATATCATTGCATTCATCCCTATGAATGGGGAGTTTTTGATCCTTGTCAGCAGCAAAACAGCGGTAAATGAATATCTGAAACGAGAGCTAATATAAAATTAATATGATATAACAAATATGTATATAAAGTATCTGGTGTCAAGTGTTGTGAACGCGAATATAGGAACGGAGGGGGGGGGGAGGGATTCAACAGTATCTCAGGAATGTCTTGGTCATCTCACAACCCCCTAGAGACGTGCGCACACACTAAATGCTGAAAGGGTCGTATGAGAAGTTTGCGGCAGAGTCGTTTATACGCTTTAATAGTCATCGCATGGCGTCGATCTTGACACTAAATTGACTAGCAGAAGATATATTGTCAGGATCTCCAGTTAATTTACATCTGATATTATTTTTTGAATTAATTTATGAGAAAAATTGTTACGACGATTTAATTTTGTGAAAATTAATCTTATAATTATGTTTGTTTTAAAATTGCAAATCATTTTTCATGTCAAATTATTATGAATTATTTTATATTTATTTTAGAAAATAAAAATAAAATTGCAGCGAGATAAAAAAGGCCGACTGTTATTTAATTATCACATTACTTTCGGCACCCTAAAGTATCACCCTCGTGTTTACGTATCACAATACATTTTTTTATATATGTACACTACTGTATCGAAACTACAATAAAAGCACTACTCGGATAATTCAAGTTTGTGCACCCGAAACCTTCTATTGCGATCAGGTACGCGATACAAATATATATTTCTAAATTGACAATAGACATACGCAAAGTTTAGCTTTGCGTGTCATTTTCCAAAGCGGATTATTCACAGAACCCTTATTGTATTACAGCAAAAGTAGCATACTTTGTACCCTTCGAAATTTGAGTGGCAAAAAAAGTATATATTATAGACAAGGCGAGAAAATCGACTTAAGAAAAGAAAAGGATCGGCTATTTTTGAACTGAAAGAATTCGATAACATGTATACTGTGACTTAGTGTCAAATCTGTAAGTTTTTTTTTGTAGTATATTTATTATTAAGAAAATGCGAAATAATAATAATTTGAATGAAATTAGTAATCTTTTAGCGGAGTTGCATGAGTTTAATAAAATTATATTTTGTAATACATGAATTCCGCTTTATTCGGCGTAGAATGTCGAGAAAGTTCAAACGGTTAAGTGTGGTCGAGTATACATGAATTTTGCAATTATTTCTAACAACCTCGATAACTCAAGTAGCTCAGTGGTTCTCGCTGGTCGATTATGCGGCCACTTGCTTTCTGAATGAAAAGTATATTTCAGTTAAAAAACTTGCAAATCAACAATTAACAATTTAAAAATTTTTTTGCAATTAATTATTATGATTTTCATGAAAATATGTTTTGCAAACTAGTTTAATCCACATTAAACACTTCCGTTTTTTGAAGCAAAACTTAATTTTTCTAAACAAAAGATTATAATTAAAAGTGCAAAAAGTTTCTTATTCAAACTAAAAATTGTGATTAAAAAGTCTGACAATTTGTTAACGCTAATCATTTAGCAGAAAAAATGTTGGAACGAAAACTTAGTTTTCACAAAGATAATCTTGATAGCAGCTAAACGTGAGTATCACTACTGTATTCTTTTGTAAACGCAAGATAAATATCTATAATGCTTATCGGAACTTGAGAACTTGCTGTAGCAATGGATATCGGAGTTTCGAGGATCATCTGAATACCGGTCAGTTTCGATGTTAGCTCCATTCAGATTTGCCCTCGTTGTCGGATGTTTTGAAACTCACTCATGCAGATATATTTTATACAGATCAGTGAAAAAGGAACTACAGATTAAACTCATTTAAAAAGAAAGATAAAACACCAATTTGTGTTGATCGACTTTGTACTCTTTTCTCTCAATAAATCTTGGTATATAGTAAAAATAAGCGAAGGGAAACTTTAAAATGACAAATTCAAATAATTAACCGGGTATAGTCAAGTATTAATTATTTTTAAATTAGGTAAATGAGAAAAAACCGTAGTAAATGAAAGATAAAAACGTTTTAAAGTGTACATAAAAAAGACTGAATTGTGAAACAAAAACCATAACAAATTTCTTTTCAAGTAGTCTACAATTTTGTACGATAAATTATTTATATAAACATTTTAAATGATATCAGTAACTTAATATTAAAAATTCAAATAAATTTGAAAAATAAAAAATTATAGATAAAGTAATGATTATCAGTGCTGTTATTATCTGCTGAGAAAACGTATACTTCAAATGAAAAACTAACAAAATTGTCTCAAGCTCAATATATACATATACATACATATATACAGCACGCAAATTGCTTTCAATGTTGGCACTTTGCCATTGCGAGTTTCCAGTCGAACAATTCAGCCAACGAACACTAACTTGGAAATATCGAAAAACTATCACCAACCGCCGAACAATAAAGCACAACTTTTAACACCGAAAGTTGCTCGGCCCAGTGCGCCATCAAAAACCGAAACCGAGGAAAGTGGCGTTTGCAGTGCATACACAGGCTCAAATTCAATTCGTCGTGCGATTGTTCAATTGTAGCCCATTGTCTGATAAAATAAATGATATAATTCGCGAGTTACTGCCAACGGTGCTCTTTGAAAATCAAGTAAAATTGAATTCGCGTGGATAAAAAGGCTGCTGTTCGTTAAAATTGCGAATGGAACAGTCAGTGCTCGTGAGTGTACAAAATATACGTATAAAAAGAGAGCGGGCAAACTGACCGCTCGTTAAAAAGTTTAACTGGTCGTTTATTAGGGTGAGAGATTTGATGGAGCCGTGAAATGTAGCCAGGACTCTTTGAACGCCAAGTGCCTTGTAATAACTCGTACTTCCTATCGTATATCACAAGTGCCTGCACACGCAGCAGCCCTTTGTCAGCCGCATCTCAGTATTGGTGGCGCTTTTATACAAATGGGACCGTCCGTAATGCGCGTGCACAATTTATCCACAGAGTAATACGGCTGTGTTACAAGTGGCGCGAGTAACTTTCGAGGGCTATTACTCGGGCACAAAGATTTCATATACCACACCAAAAAGTGCCTTCCCTCGTTAGCAAGGGGCAACCACGCGAAACTGTTTAAATGTTGCCCACACGAATTCTCAGACCATTAGTTGTTAACTTACAGTCATTTGTTAGGGAGATCATGTTGTATCTTATTACTTCAGCTGACTACTTCCCTTTTAGCCAGCTTTCCAAGTGATTTGCTAGAAGGATCTTGTTATTTACGGAATATGAGTTTGGATGATCCTAATAGATTTTAAATAAGCCTAATTCTACATTTAGGTTAATCGTTAAGTTTATATTTACGATAATCATAAATCCTGAATTTTGTATATTTCTAATCTTAAATTTTAGATGATCCTAATAGATGTTGTTAATCCTAATTCTAAATGTTGGATGGTTCTAATCTTAAATTTTATATGATTCTAACAAATTTTGGATAATTCCAATCCTAAACTTTGGATACTCCTAATCCTCAATTTAAGATGATCTTAATATATGTTAGATAATTAAAATCCGAAATTTTGGATAATCTTAATTCCCAATTTAGATGAACCTATAGATTTTGGATGATCCTACATTTTAGCTACTCCTTTTAAATATAGAATATACAAATAAATAATTAAAAAATCAGTATCAACAGTTATTTCACAGTGATTCTACTAAATTGCAGTTCTCTAAATTTGATGTTTCAGGAAAACGTGCACGTTTGTCAGTGGAAACAGGAACGGAAGACGAGGACCGAGACTCCGATTCCGGTGGCGAGCATCAGTCGGACATGATGAAAACACTCTCCCGATCCAGATCTCACTCCCGGTCCAGGTCTCGTTCGCGTTCGCGTTCCAATTCCCGAAGTCACGTGGTGCACAATGTGGCTCATGCCACCGTCAAAACCGAGGCAGTGGATATGTTCTGCGGTAGAAAAGCTGACAGCAGTGCCAATGATTCCGAGGACGGAAGTGCGGATCCTGGCACGCCGAGTCCCAGACACACTCCGCCCCTCACGCCGGCGCTCACGCCTCAGAGGGAAGATACCCCGGCGCCGGAAAACCTGAGTCTCCGCAAAAGCGGAAGTCCACCCCAAACGCAACCCCCTCAGCAAGCCATGGACCTCGTTCACCAGAGACACAGTCCGCCCCCGCCTGCTCTTACGGTATGAAAAACCTGAAATATGTGAATTGTGATCATTTGAAGAAAAAAACGTAATCATATTTTGTACCTGGCTGTTTTAGGCTGCAGCAGCGGCCGCTCACTTTTCCCCTTATGCTCCCCTGTACGGCCCAGCAGCCAGTTCGCTTTATTGCACGCCGGCCTTGTATCAGCATCAACACCATCCGCATTTGCAGGAACCAAGAGAAATTCAAATGCAAATGCAGATGCAAATGCAAAATATCCAACAGCCATGCGGATTGCAGATGCAGCAGCAACAGCAGAGGTCACCTGTCGATGTTTTACTTCGAGTTTTCCCTGGCAGACGCCGAGGTGATGTCGAAGCACTGCTACACAGATGTAAAGGTAATATCAGATTTTACATTTCAAATTCAGTTGCATGAAATTAAGCAATATGTTGTTTGATGTGCTTGCAAAAAATCTGTAACACTTCTAACTAAAGTACTACAAAATGTTTTAAAAAAATCATTTAATCTCGAATGTAATTTTATCGTCTGCATTTTAAGTTAAATTTTAAGCTCTTTTGAAAAATTAAACTTTATAGTGTAAAATTTACACAAACAAGTTTAAAATTATATAATTATAAAACGTTATTTTTATAAAAAATTATTAAACATAGATATCTATGTAAAGTTAAAATGAAAATAATATAAAAATAAAAATTTAAACTAAAATTAATATAAGAATAAAGTTTACAATTAAATTCAATTTTTCATCAAAAAAGCAATAATAAACCAATCAGTTAATTTATATCTCTCGTGTATAATTACAAAAACGTTTTTAAACAAAAATTGAATTAAATTTTTAACAAGCTCCTAACGGTGTAGTTTTCTTTGCTTTTAGGCGATGTTGTGTCAGCAATGGAAGTATTGGTCTGCGAAGACACATTTCAGCCAAAGTCAGCGTTCTCTCCTCTGGGTAGCCTGGCATCCGCGGCCGCAGTTTCAGCAGCTTCAGCGGCCTCGGCCACGGCAGCTTACGTGACTAGAAGTGCGTACTGCGGACCCAGCCCTCCAACTCGGCACCGATTTCTGGCTGCCCCCTACACGGGCACGGGTTACCTGCCAACCGTGATACGACCGCCAAACCAGACCCACTCCAACGGCACCAGCGATACTTATCGGGAAACCAGCCCAGACGACGCCAGTGATAAAACAAGTTACTCCGAGTGATCCTTGCAAGATAACGATTTTTATGGACTGTTTCGTTGAGCGAAACTTGTACATTTTTCTGCTTTTTCTTTTACAAAAATCCAAATTTGATATACATTTTACTTTTAAATATAATTTCAATTTCAACGTTCATGTTGAATGTAATGATAATTTATAAAACACAAGGGAATATTATAAGACAAAAAATTATCTATAAATTAGTTTCATAATATCTTTTTTTTCTTGTACAATGCAAAAGAAATTACTATAATTTCGCCATTTTCTCAAAAAGTTTCTTGTGACTGTGTATAACGTCAAAGGGATAAATGGCAGGACTGACTTGATGATCGGTAAGTGAGATAAAAAATTTGCCGTCTCTAAACAAGGGAAACAATATACATATAAAATAAAAATAAATAAACGATTTATGTGTAATTGCAAGCGAGTGTTAACTGAATGACGATGACACTCGGACAAGAATGTAAATAAATAATTACTATCTAAATAATATTATTTCGAAATTTTTAATAACGCAAACAAAAATTACTCATATAAAATATGTTGAGCGTAAAATTGTTCAGAACAGATGGGAAAGAACAAGTACTGGCTTTTAAAATTCAACATTAAAAGTTCTCAAGAGATTTCAATTTTGGAACAACCAGTTTTGAACAGTTTTATACCTTCGAATGAAAGTGAACATGACTTCAAATGATGCTATTAGTCACATATTTCATTCAACACATATAAAATTAATAAATAACATTAAATTGAACTTCGTTATATATGCATTTTGACTGCTCAGTGGCGCAGCTGGGGAATATTTTGTAAACAACTTTTTTGAATGAAGAAAAAAAAGGTGTTTTTATTTGAAATTGGGAATGGAAGTGTATCAAGTATACTCATTTATGGAAAAAAAAGAAATTTTACATATAAAGATGATCAAAAAACGTTTAGAACTAAGAGTTATTCAGAAGATTGTTCATTTCATATATTTTGTAAATATGTTTCTTTTTTGAAAAAATATTAAAAAAGAAAATTTCACTTTTTTTCTACTTAGAAAGGGGAAAAGGGCAATACGAAATCTTGTGTCCCAAAATATCTAGCTACGCCACTTGATAACAACATCGAAGAATATCAAGTGTCACTTTAGGCCTCTTTATTCAGCTCACGAACATAAACAAAATAGACAATATATCATGATACGTGTACAATTTTCTGTAAAATGTTTATCAAAAAATATAATCTCGTATCAGGCTTGTCAATGCGAGAGATGAAATTAATCGGCCAATTTTGACGAGTTCTGTATTTATTTGAACAAACGTCGATTAAATATAAATAATTAATATTAAAATCAAAAAAATGTATTATGCGATGATTCCAATTGTGTTATATAATGCAATATAAATGGATAATAATAGTTAGAACCAGAGAGAAAAGTTTACGTATCAAATTAAGTATTAAAAAATATTATATTTTTGAAATTAGATTGTTTTTAAAATAAAATTTACAATATGAAAGTTGATTGTTCACTTTCATTAAAAAATTTTTATTTTTCTTACACAACCATATTTTTAACTTTCTTTTAAAAAATTATATAATAAAAACTTAGTAATTTTATTTTCACTGTACGCAGACTTTTTTCTCAAATTATGTGATTAGATTGATATTTATATATTTATTAGCTATTGATCTCTATATACAATTGGGAGAATTAAAGTTTAAGCATATATATATAAATATATATAAATTAAAGCAATTATCCACATAACGTTTGCAGGAACGTGAAATACAAATGTGATAATTTCTATATTTTGTTGTTTTATGTAAAAAAAAAAGTACTTGCCAGTGGTAATACAAAATTTGCGACATTTTGTGTGACATAAATTTTGCCTTACTACTAGTAGTAATTTACTGCGAAGTGAAATATATCGAAACAGTGATACAAATTTTATAAATAGTTTTTAAACGATGATAAGAAAAAGTTTATTTAAGATGGTAATTTTCTTATGGCTAAATAATATTTTAGTTACCGCACAAAATTGCAAATATGGGCTTAAAAATTACGCGAACATTTGAAAACAACATTCATCATAATGTTAAAATTATGTTTTATAGTACCTCAGTTGTAATTATGAAAATGTAAATAACTTGTAATTGTAATTCCAATAAAATTGTTCTTTTTATTAACTAAATTGTATTTATTTGACTAATACCCAATTTTCGACTACGATTTTGTTTAATTTTGACAAATTCTTATTTTTATTACATACTTATTTCTTAAAATTTTATTGACATAATCATTTTTTTAATTTTATTTTTATTGCAACATTATTAAAATGCTTTATTAATTTATCAGTAATAAATTTACGGAAATTCACATCGTATTTCCACAGTTTTGTTTTTTTTATTCATAGAAAGTAAAGAGAGAAAGTTAGCTTTGATTTTATTTACCTGAATTTAATTTTATTAGTGACTAGTGACATTTAATTGATAACATTACTCATCAACGGTCATCATGATTTTATTAAAAATATTAAAAGACCGAAAACCTTTTGAAAAATAAAATTACTTGATCAATTAATTCAAAATTTCAGTGTATAATTCTTTTGAAATAAATATTTCATTTAATAATTCAATCATATAAACATAAATTAAAATAAAAACAAAACAGAAAAATAACAACACTGTTTAAAATTTGCATCTATTTGAAAAACTAATATCAACACCCACCCAATTTAGATACAGAGAACAATAACGAACGATTGATCCGCATGAAAAATCTTTCTCAATACTCGAGTCTCTCCATTTTCATTGTATTAAGTCGATAATTTGTTCACATTGGATACCATTTTTTTCTTCCTTCCACGTGATTAAATTGTTCGTCATTTTTGACAAGTCTGATACGAATTGACAGATTATTCATTATGGTAAGGACAGCTCGATAATCGCATCTGTGGTGTACGAAAATGTATAGACCGGAAATTCAATAAATGAAATGCATTGATACTCCGTACGGGTCTTGTATTCGTCTTTTTTTAATACAATTTATTCTCCATAATTTTTATTCCTCCTCAAATTCACTTCAACCCCCACCATTCAATTTCACAAAACCTCAGTAATTGTTCGTCAAAAAAAAAAAAAAAAAATGATACGACCAAATGATACGAATTCAGCACAAATCATTGTGGTCCAATTAATGACCGGAAAAATACGCTCGATGTATCTTTCAGTCGGCCGTTGGAAATACGAGCTGACAGGTATAATACAAGCGAAGAAAATCAGAGACCGTCGAACCCAAAGTATTGTCATTCCTAAGTATATTGGATTACGGCCACCAGATGTGACGTAAATTAGAAAACACGATTTTTTGCCTGAATAATTGACTTTCCAGTTTTGCAGAATGTGAAAAAAAAAGTTTATATACCCTTTTTTCTTTGGTAATATAAAAATGTGTTCTGTAAGCTGGACCAGTTTGATGATCTGATCATCCTTTTGTGTTTATTACATCGTTTTATATTTGAATATGACAGTATTAATTGCCACTAAAAGCTAATATTCGTTCGAGCGTAATGTAATTTGCGAATATGAAGTGTTGAGGTATATCGATAATCGATCGGACAGAAGGCAGGACATTCGCAAAACAAGAGCAAAACGCGCCGATTTTCATCAAACACATGCAGAATATTGAGTCAATTATATATAAAACGTGCCCACTTATCTATACAATAATACACTATAATTTGCACGATATGCAATTGATAAATCAATCATAGTCAAACAAACGTTTGAATTTTCAATACTAAATTATTATTATACATAATAATGTAGTACATTGATTATAACATAAATTATTGCCAGAAGTAAATTAATTTCATGTATCAAGAGGTTGAAAATTCGTATTAATTAGAAATGCAAAATAATTTCAATTAATTTTGTTAATCAATAAAAACTCTAATTAAAAGTGAAACGTTATTATAAAATAAAAAAAATGATTAAAGTATTTCAAGTAATTAAAAATAATATTGAAATATAATTTCTATATTTAATTAAAATAGTATTAAACTAACGCATTATTCTGAACAAAGTCTTTTGTTCTTCGAACACCATTGACTGTGTCTAACGAAGCAAAATTTATCTCGCATTAAAAGTGTTATTTAAATGAAATTGATAATAGAAAATAATTTGCTCGGCAAATTTCACGAATGCATCATTCAAAAGTACGTTATTTGCGACGACACGGGGTTATTCTAATATACGCGCACCCTGTGGCGTCGTGTGTTCGGATACTTCTGGTTGCGTTTCGCAATTGTGACGGGGATGATACCCACCTGCTATTCAGGATTACTATTTTACCGTAGAATGCCCATTCTTCTACGCGATTCGTAGCTTTCCTTTAATACGATCAGGAATGTTGAACTTAATTTGATTGACATCGGTCGGACCCTAAAATACAAGCTTCTGCATTTTATTAAGACTAATCAAAGGAATTCTTTTCGTATTATATTACCAAATATGTTTGTTACTTACCGTTGAAAGGTAATGTAACTCTTCTATTGTAAGTTTTGAAAATTAAATTTTAAAAACAAATAGAAAGGTTTCTAAAAAAAATCATCAGGTAACCGAAAACTAAAACAAACACAGTCTATTTGGATTGTTCTAAAGATCAACTTTCAAACTGTAACTCGATAACTAAAAACTACTTGTCTTTCCCACAGTCAAAAAACTGTTTACCAAAGTTTCTTAAAATATCTATAAGTATGTATCAATTTATCGTACAACAATTTTTGAATATTATTTGATTTGATGAAAAACAGTTCGAAAGTTCTAGGGGTTGACGATATGCAAATCAACAAAATGAATAATTCGAAATTCGCATTGAAAAGACAGATTTCGGCAAAGTTTGAAACGAAAAGTAGATGTCGCACAAACAGATCGTCAGTGAGACGGGAATAATAGCCAACAATGCGATGTCGTCAACGAGGTCGGAGCATCCCCGAGAGTTGGAAAGGGCGTCGGGAAACAATTCCGAACTGAATAATATTAGTATCCAACAATGGACGTTCTAAATTGAAATACAGACGACCACCTCGTTCCTTGTGTGCGTCGAATGTACAACCGCGTTAAGTAGGAACCGAGCATATTGACTTGTATCTGTGTGCACTCGTGCAATACAACTTGAATATCCCATAATATATTATATCTATATATATTGTACATTAAGTATTCATCCGGCAAATATATATACTTGTCTTTTGCAATAAACTGCGTTTAATTTCCATTCTCTGAGAGCACGTCCACATAAATTTATATACACTGTTAAAATTAAATAGAAGACATTTTGTTATACCTCAGTTAAATTAAAACATAAAAGATGTAAGCTTCAAATGTTCTCTTTTAATTTAATCTTAAAAAAAGTGTAAAATAAAAAGTCTTGAAATATAAAGTTGTTATTTCTTTGAATCAATAATTTTTTTTATTTAGGTCAATAGTGAAGTCACAGAAAATATTATAGATTGAGAAAAAATAGTTTTTCAATAAATGAGCGCATGTAAATTATTCAACGAAGCTGCACGCTCCTCAGATAGAAGACAATTTTAATATCAGACCGAATAATAGAGGGATGACGAGGCTTCATGAAGAGGAGTAATGTTATATATAAAGTCACCGGGATGAGACGAAAAGCGGTCCGAGAAATAAGCTGCAGGTCGTGTCTACGTAGCTGCTACGTGGCGGGCATGTGAAACGGTATTCAATATCTTCGGAGAAAAGGGGTTCGAGAGGAAGAAGAGATTCTCTCCTCTTTCGAAGAAGCTCCTTTTTGCCCCTCGGATCCTTTGGTATGCTCATTGTCACCGCAAAACCATTCCTCGCGAATCCGAAATTACGTGGCCTCTTATACGGCCGCGCGTATTTCCTCCAGGTATACCGTCTGCACAAATGAAAGCCAACGATCGATTTACGCTTTTGTAAAAGCTATGTATATTGAACTTCGCTGTATATATGTGCAAAAGAGTGACTTCTTTTTTAAAAAAAGAAATTATCATTACTAATAATGCATGTTATTAAAGGTAAGTATCATTTTTATTGAACAAGAAATTTGCATTTATCCAGAAAAGAAATCACCTTTTTAATATGTGTGCAAATTATACACACTTATTAACTGATGTTATTATTGAAATTTAATTAGCATTTCGCACAAGCTGAATGTCAAAAAAAAGGTAAAATGATTGAATCCGATAATTGAAAGCTGCTGCTGCAAGTGTAAATCGGATAACGATTTCATTTAATTTCCCTCGTCTTTGCGCGATACATATACTCTCATGCTGATCCTCGCGACCCTCGTAATCGTCGTGCCGACCCTCGAACGATCTTGTCAATTGCAGGTCGACACCTTTAGCCTGTCGCGTGCGGCTAATCGCTTTCAAATGAAACAGCCGCAGTTTACCAAACCTTCGATCTTTGCAGTCTCACACGACCAATGCAAATCGCACAAGCTGACAAAAACATTTAACCATTTCATTCTCTGAATTGTCAATCCCTTCAATCGACACACTCTTGTGCGAAGAATAGACCAAATTTCACAGCAAAATACTTGCTTTATAATTTGAAAATCAACTTTTAAATTCATTTCACAATTTTTTATTTACTTTTTTTTAATATATAAAAAGTTAATCCACGGATTTTAATAAGTACAAGTTTTATTTTTCTTTTTTGTACATATAATATTAGAATTGACAGCAAATATTTTGAGCAATTATTTTTCAGTAATTAGAAAATGAACATTTAAATAAAGTATATAAATGAAAATGAGTTTGTCAGCATAATATAACAATTTGACGATTGTATATACTCGGTCAAACAAATCCGAAGCATCTTGAGTTGTGGCAACAGAAATGTCTCTTTGGCGTCGGCAAATATTTGAGGATTAAAAAGAGCAAACGCCATTTGGAAGGACAAGCGTAAGATCGGGTGAAACTCAATTGAGACACCGCGGGCCTTGTTATTGTAACGCTAATGGATGAGCAAACAGCGCGTAACTACGTCCTCACTACCGGCCAAAACCGATTTCGAATTAGAAACCTGTTATCTCGTCAAGCAAATTGTGATGTGCGACCATCACTTTGCGCGTTTGCTTTTCCAGCAAATTCAAAAGTAATAATAACACAGTTGAAAATCGTAAAGCTCGTGCTTTTTTTAGATCTGATAAAGTGGTGACAACAATTTGGGCTGACGCTCTTTTTAGTTGCCTGGTTGCAATTGTTTGGACGTGAAAAATGGTGCAAACTTAAAAAGCAGGATCCTCAACAGGGCTGCGGCATTTGGTGCAATTTTTACGCGAGTTAATGTTAATTAGTCGACACTGACGTGACGAAGAGCCCTCAGCGGGATTTCATGTCGATTACTGCCGACTCGGTTGTGGCCGGATGCACAAGTGCTCGCAATATGTCTGCAATTTATCCATTGCAACGAATAAATGCATGCATGTAAGAGAACCCTTTGGCACGTAGTAAAACAAAATATATAAGTGCAGATTTAAAAAATAGGAAAAAAAATTATTAAAAGAAAATTGTGTATATACGCAATGCAGTTTAAGACTTTGAGGAAAACGAAAACAAAAACTATTACTTATATTATTTTTTTTTAATTATTGGAATAAAATAAATAACTTGAAATAAGTTTTTGAAAACTGTTTATTTGAAGTATATAATTGAAAGTTATAATTATAATATTCGAGTGTATTACTAGAAAAGGTATTTAATCAAGTTTAAAAAAGAATGAATTAAAATTTATAAAGTTTCGGCAATTTACATAAATTAATTTTTTCATCTTTAATGGTAAAATATTATTTCAAAATTACTCCAAAATTATGGCTTTCTTTTGAATTTGATACAGTTATGCTTACTAAGAAAGTTTGATCCAAAGTTAAAAATACATTAATTTTCATTTTTTTTAATATTTTCTGGGAACGCATTAAATTAATCACAGTATAATTAAAAAATTTGTTTATTTTTATATAATATCAGTTTTGTAATATTTTCAACAGTTTCAATGCAAATATGTTTAATGTAAAAAAGGTAAGTAAGATTTAAGTTCAGTAAATTCTGAATTAAGTAAAGTAAAAGTTTTATCATATTTTTTTATAGAAAATAGTTCGTGGGTTTTTTGTTACATAAATAATAATTTTATATTTGTAACTAAAACTATAAAATTAGCGTTAAAATAAAGATAACTTAAATTCACAGAATCTGATAATACCGAAAATCGCAAATTTGACTTTACATATAAATATGAATACTGAAATTTAATTTTCAAGGTTAATTTTAATTTATTTAATACACAGGCTGTATAAAGACAGCAAGTACGCAAAAATGTTTTTTTTTTACAAATAATTGATAATAAACATCTGATAAATATATTGATGTATAATTTTTATACCAAAGAGTTCAATTTAAAAATTTCTTTTCAAATATTAAAATTCAAAAAGAAAAGAAGAAAACAGGATTTCCTAAGTGATGAACCCTGAATTTGCACATTTTCTAAGGTTATAAATTGTAATTTTTCCTATGGGCACGTTCACAGTGACGTTTAAGCAAAGCAACATCTATTACATTGATGATTTCGAATTTATTATTTGCATAAAGTTTACTAAAGTAAAAAATGTGTTATTGCAAAAAAGTTTCAAAAATAAAAATTAATAATATAAAACCTGCTTTTGTGATTTATTAAGTGTAAATGTTTATATTAATCATTCACTGTGAATGAGCCGTATAAAGTATGTTTAGGTTTACTTATGTTTTGCCGCTTTTTGATTACATATGTTTCTAAACACCATCCTTCTCACTGGATTCCTTTTGCACAAAATTAAAAAATTATACATAATAATCTAAGTTTTCAATTAAAATTTTGGAGCAAATTGGAGCGAAGATATATCATGAAGTGTTTACTATGGTAAATGCTCCAATGAATGAACACTTAAGCGTTTTTCTAACTATTTCTTAATAAATCTTAATAATTAATTTATAAAATTATATAAGCAAAATTACAATAGCTTGAAGCCCCAGATGAAATAACAAGCTAAGTTGGTTTAGCATGTTTTTCCATTTGAGTCATTTTTGAAATCCTACAAATCTGAAAAAACAACATTCCAAAATTTCATTAAATTTTATCAACAATTTACGAAGATATAAGATTTAAACAGTGAGCTTAACTGAATTTTTCTTATTACTTTTTATTATTAAATTGTCTCCTAAAACGTGTCTAAAATAATTCTCACATCAAATTATGTTTATTGTAATGTAAAACCTGTTATATGAATTAAAAAAGGAACCACAATCGTCAATATACCTTCACAAAACAATCATTAAATATTTTATTCATAAACAATAATTAAACAGAACTAGTTTTGTATACAAAATAACATGCAAGAAAATTCGTGTTCACTATTTTTTACTTACAATTATGAATATAAGAAAAAAACTGATTCAAAATAATAATAAAAATAAGTCGGGTGGAATAACAAACTAAGTAGTCTGGACTTCCCAGTGCCATAGAAGTGATATAATTCAGACCAAGTTCATGTATACTGCAAGTACATTTAAAAGAGATGTCAAAGTATGCTTATTTTTCAACATTATAAGTAGTGTATTCATAAATAATTTGAAATGAAATTTCTCAAAACACGAAAAATCAACTCAACGTGTTATTCCATCCGAGGCTTCGATTGTTTATACATTGAAGTTTAAGAAATATATGTTTATATTTTTTTATTTATTAAATATATATTAAAAATCAATTTTAAATGCGAAAACCTAAATTTGACCAGTGAATGAGCAAAAACTGCAGTAAATAAAAAAGCTGTTGCAGTGAATGATCAGGTTATTTTTTACAAATGAAAGAAAATTATTATCATTACTAAACAAAATCAATGCTTGTATATCGATTCAATCAAACAAAAAGTTTATTTATGTTTGATTAATGTTTTTTGATAATTAATCAATATATAGATTTTAGTCATTTAAAATAATAATAAAATTATTTTCTAAAATGATTTAAATATTGAAAATTTTCAGTGGAACATATATTTTTTGTCGTACCAGCGAGGTGAACAGCTGTTAATCTTTATTATTTGTGCTAAAATGTTTAACACCAAGTTTTTTAAATGTATTCTAATTAATAGCAAATTTACTAGAAATAAAATGAACATTTTAAGTAATGTATTTTATGAAATATTAATTATTTTTACAAATACTCAGTTTTCTGTGTTAGTTACAGCAAAGGGTTAAATGAACGTAAATTATTAAGACACACTTTTATTCTGCATATTAAAATACAAAAATTACCGTAATCAGGAAAGTTTTATACGTTTTTAAGTTCAGGAAATACTCAAAAATAAATTTAAAGAATAATTAGATGTTAATATTGTCGCAATTTTTTTCTCCAAAATTGTTCATTCACTGGGTCATTCACCCTATGATCATTATATTGATTATATAGACCAAAATTAATAATTTACTTTATTTATAATACTAGAAGGACGGATCGGACAAATTTGTACGGTTTAAAAAAAATAAAGTGTTCTAAAAATGCCACGTTGGATTTATATCAAATTTTATGACTTTTATTATTATATTGTATAGATCATTTTCTAATAAATTTTTAATAAAAATTTTGATTATAACCAACAAAAATAAAACATACCCCCCAATAAGACAGACTGGAGAAAATTGTCTACTTTATATTTTTTTCTTCAACTTAATAGTAATAAATTAATTTTTTTACAAATATCTTTTTGTAGTTTACAAAATAAAAACATTTAATTATGTATTTTAACTTTTTATATCACTGCACGTTTTTTTTATATACTCGAAACTCAGTTCAGTTTGATGTATAAAACTAAACAGACAAATTTGTCTAGCTTCTTCTTATTAGGTACAGTAGACTCCCTCTTATCCGGACTCGGATTATCCGGACTCCGGTTTATCCGGACAGTTTTGGAACTCGAGAAAATAAAATCGGATTTAAATGTTTTGATTCAAATAGCTTATATTATTTTCCTT
>JABFPM010000902.1:6782-23994 GCA_022817325.1 Idris sp. 1 HC-2018 | reverse complement strand
TCTTCTTTAATTCCTAAGTAAATTTTATTTTATTATTAGAACTAATAAATATTTTTAATGTGTGATGTAATGTATCTGTTGATATCATAATAAGTAGATCATCAATATATCTATTGTAAAATTTACTATACTTCATTTTTGGCATTAAGGGGACCGTTCGCGCAAACGGCTATTTTCTATATTTATTATTAAATTAATGTAACTTATCATTTTCCTCATTTATTTGCATCAGTTTAACAAGAAATTTACCTTGAATAAGAAAATAACATCGAATAAAATTTCTTTTTGCAAATAATAGGCCATAAAAAACACAATTTTCAAAATGTTCCAAATTTTGTTTTTCATCCGATTTTCAATTTTTTTTCAATTAGTAAGAAAATAACTATTAAAATATAAGAAAAAAATTATTAATCATTCTCACGAACGAAGTGGGTAACGGGGTCTATGGGCAGAACCCCGGCGGGGGGATTCGGGGGGAGGGGCTCTGCCCCCCGAGAAAAAAAATGTTTTAATGAAATTTTAAATGAATATGAAATATATTATCTTACGAATATTGCAATGAATATTTAAAAAATAAACGACAATTCCAGTATATTTAAAATCAAAAATAGTTCAATTTTTTTACTTTTTAATTTAATTTTAAAAAACTAAATACAAAAGTTAAATACAAAATCTTTTGAATAAAAATCGAATTAAAAATCAGTTGAAAACAATTAATTAATTAGGAAATTTTAAAATATTTAAATAACATTTGGTATTAAAAGGAACTAAAAGCATAAATAATTGAATACAATTCATTTTTATAAATTTTATTATCCGAATTTTCCGAACGTTCCAAACGATGGACAGTATCGGCGGGGAATAAATGCGAACGCGGACAACTTAATTAAGTGGGGGTCAACTTATCCCACTGCTCCCACTTAATTATCGACGCTTCGTGAATGGAACGCACTTTACTCAATTGGAGAACAGCATGTTTTTCCAATTCTTAAAAATAGGAGAAATGGGCATTTTTACCGCACATGTAAGAGAAAACACTATTTTTGAACTTAAACTTTTGATAACTTTGTAAAAAAAAGTTTACGTCTAGTCAACATTTTTGTCTTTTCATTAAATGCATTTAAAAACGTTTGAAAATCGGTTGAAAAATAAAAAATTCGAAGCCCTTTGAATGTCAAAAAACACGAAAAAAAACTATTTCGAGATATTTCAAGTTACTTGAGCGCTCGGAGCAGCATTTCACGTTGCAGTGCTCTATAAAATGCTAAAATTAATCAACTTATAATAGGTATTACTTAATAACCGTTACACCACCTCCAAAAGGACATTTCAAGGTACCAAAATGTGCAATAAAAATGTGTGTGAAAAAAATTATTTTTTAGTCATTTTTGTGCGAACGGTCCTCTTAAATTATAACAGTTGTCTTTTCCTTAAACTTACAATTCCAAAAAATGTTTAAGGTATTCTCGTTAATACCGATATTTCATTCGTTACAACAAAAATAAACTCTGGTAGCAAAGGCAGAATCTCTCTCTATAAAACGATTTGCATTCGAGTGTACGACGTCCGTTTCTTGCCGTTTAAATATTATTCCAGTGGAGACTCTCTTCTGCTCTTTTTTGTCTCACTCTCGGGCAAGTTGGATCTGAGCTCTCTGTGGTCTCTTTACGAGTCCTCGACATGTCACCCTTCCTCTCTCGGCTCTTTGTCATTCTTTCGTGTCTGCTCGGCTACCCTTTTGACCCGGCCATTATCTCGTTTTATCTCGGCAGATGGAGCGAGAGCTGTCCTGCTTCCCCCTGTGTCTTGTGAACAGTCCTGCTACTTGCACACATAGTACATGCAAACTTTACTCTTTATCGCGCAAGAGGCAAACGCTACTTAGCCGTCTATACTTGACACTCATTGGTGAATTTTCTTACCCACGCTAATGCAGTCCCCCGATAACAGTACAACCAAGTATAATATAGTTTAACCCTTCCTAAGTTTTTCTTTTTCTTCCTTTTTACACTTATTCGGATTGTAAACATAAAATGACCTACTTTTTAAAGCAAGTATATCAGTTTGATTGAAAGCATGAAATTTTATTTTGCGAAATCTTTCAGAGTTAATTATATGTGTGTGAGAGAGTTAAAATTTGTAATTAAAATAATTAAAAGCAGTCTTAAAGAGCTATTTTTGGGATTTAAATGTTGTGCATATAAGATTAAAAGCTGATTTCAAAACTTGATCAATTTCTTAATTAAAAATTATTTTCCTTTTTTTTATACTGATGCCTTGAAGAAATTCCATTAAAGTAATGTTTTCCTTTGCCACAAAAACAAAATTCATTGGAATAATTATTTTGCGCTCGATGTTAAATGATTTATCAACTTTGCGTATTACTTTTATTAAAGCTCGTATCAAATAATTATCAACAAACATGACCCGAAATTTGGCTCATGAAATATAGACCCCAGTTGTGGCATTTGAATAATTTATAACCATATAATGTTTCTCTACTCTGTGCGCTTTACTCTCTTGTCTGCAGTGTCACGTCCATTGTCTCTGTGCATTATAACATGTATATAACATTTTATAGTTGGGAGAAAATTATAAAGAAATAAATGTAAGCGATTCAATTAAATACATCAAATTAAAGTGAATTCAAAGTTGAAATTAAGTTTATTTTCAACATTCGTTAATAATTTTCTACTCGTTAATTGCATGTGGAAATACAAAAAATTCGGTCAGAAATGATTAACTGTCCCCAAAAAAACGTTTTCTTTTAATTTATTTAGTTACCCCACCGACTGATTCGACAGAGTTATTTTTTCCCTGCATCCCCGAAAAATTTCATTTCAGAGAGTCTTTGACGATTTTTCATCTTTCAAATATTGATCAGCGATGATATTACATAAAAATTGGATCTGGTGAACTAGTTATCAGAGTTTTGGGGTGACAAAACACAAATCCCCTTTTTTTGTCACCCTAAATATATATATATATAAATTTAGTTTTGACGGAAAAAATAATTAGACCAGAAAGTCAATTAATTTTGATGGCGATCATACAAGATAGCTATGTAAAAAGTGTGGTATTTATTTTTATAAATTAAAACGTCTCTTGAACAGGGAATATAAATTCTTATCTTCTGAATTAATAAAGTCCAAGTATCTTTACTCTACTGGTTATTACATGGTTGATATACTTATATTACGATGAAATTTGCAATGCTATTCTTGCAAAACTCTGCACCGTAATCTACTGCGCAGAATATTATAGTAAATTTTCTGTGAATACAAGTATATCCCACCGCGTCGCAAAGATAACTAGATTTTTTTTTCCTCTCACCGAACAAAATGGGATGTATAATATAATGAAAAGTTTCATTACAAAAAAATTTATTGATTATTTTATAATGTTAACGCTTTTTTATGGTCTGAACAAAAATAGTCTTCGTATAATAAAAAGAAAACGAATTAATAATTGCAGCGAACTCTCTACTGGGTATAAATTGTTCATCAAAATTTAAGCGGTATTGCCAAACCCTATCTAGACCTTTGTTACGGTAAGCCTGTTTAACCCTTTTAATTATGAATACGAATTAACCTGCCAAAACTGCTCGTCAAGCACAAAATTCGTTTTTCAAGAAATGAATGAATTTCTCAAACTTCAAATTAATGTTTAACCACAAAACTCGTTTCTTAAACATTACAATTATTACTATTTAAAATGATAATTTTTTAAACTTACTGCAAATAAAAAATTGAAAAAACCAGATTGTTTTTATTAAATAAATTAGTTTTGTTTGGCGACCTAAAAATTGTCTCAAAACATTATTATCATTCCAATGTGATTTTATTGAACAAATGCCTTTAATGGCTGCATTATCTTGATGCGGCAAAAAATGCACGCACAACCGCATGCGGTTTCCCCTTAGTTTCACAAATGCGACCGCATGTGGTGACAAAACTAGTCTCTCCGCGTTGCGCAGCGCCACGCGAAGGACACAACTTGTTATCAGCAGCATATTACCCATTACCTACTTACAAGTGTCCGGCTCGATTAAGGCACTCGGCAATGTCGTGCTTTAAATAACTCGGCACACTCAACAAATGTTCCCGAGAGAAATGCCACGAATTGCCAATCTCAACATATAATAATAATCATAATAATAAGACATAACTATACACAACAGTAAAAATCTTCGAAATTTCGCACCTTCTCATAGACAATTAATCTTACTTAAAATCAGCGAGAAATAATATAAAATAGTGTTCTTACAAACTGTTTGCCATTAATTTTGTCACCTTCGATTGCTGCGTAAGAAAAGTTGTAACTCACTGTTAATGTGAAAATGAAAAAGTAGTTGACACTAAAATAAATTACTCCTCGAAAAATCAAGACTGAAATATTGCCCTGAATAAAATGGTGATACTTTTTTCCGAAAATAAAAATGACCAATAATAATAATAATATAAGTGAAATACAATTTTAAACTTTATTTCTTGAGTTTCAAATTTTAATTTGAAAGGTTTATTTGTAATTTGAAAGCTTTTATTTTTAATTTAAATATTGAAGCTTTTAATAAATTGTGAAGCACAATCCCTGAGCTTGCTATGAAATTTTGTGCTTACAAAAAGTTAGCTTGATTGTACCTTAAGAATTAAACGGAAATTGTTGTGGAGGGCATTTGTTGATGAATTAGAGAGGTAGTATTGTAGACGTCAATTTGGAAATCACAGTTGACTTGAAGTCGACCTGACTAATTAGAAGACACGTAATGCATGCGTCAATATCAAAGGGCAAATGCGAGAACAGACAGCTTGCTTTCTGTGCAGCTTCGACAGAAGCATCACGTGATCAAACGCTAACTGTCACAAAGCGGAGTTAACTCGCAATGTCAACTGCTACTCGGAAGTCATAAGTCGCTTGAATTGCAACATTACCCTGAATGTGCCGCTTAATATCTCATTAGCCAGTAATGCCAACGCGATTACGTTGCTTGTCATAAATGCATGCAATTAAAGAGATTTGGTTCTCGCCAGATAGTTCATTTTAAGATTTCAACATTTATCAAAAACAATTTTCAATTACACAATATATATAATACTTTTTAAAAAAAGATGAGGAACTATTAAACAAATATTTCCTAGAGAAGTAAAGGTCAAGTATAATATAACAACAAAGTTTAATACAGTTTGAATAAAATATGTTCAAATGGTAAAGAAAGAAGTATTACTAAATCAAGGTAATCGAGTCAGTAAATGTCATTTCCCTAATGAAATGTAATATCTTGGTTGGTGTAGGAAATGTTTTCTAATTTCCGGAAAATATTCTCGGAGGATGTTTAATGTCCGTAATTCGAGGTATTTTGGCATCCTGCGAGATATTGGGGCAAATTTTGCGTGCCATAATACCGATGCTTTAGAATCTCTATGTTGCTGCTGTCAAAGTTTCTCGCATTTAACAAAGACAATGCAAAATTTCGGTTCGACTTTGACAAGCAAGCGAACAAAAGTTAGATTAAGTTGTTCGACGAGACAAACGTATTCAATCAGACTGCCATGATCTGGCCAAACAGAAATCAGATGACGATAATCGTTGAATCGCGAATCAGTCCTAGTTCAACATTGTCAATTTTCAAGTCAAACAGATCGACGTGCAATATGTTTCGAGTTGCGCAAATACGCGTGAATTTTCTTGAGTGCATGAATGGTGTCCGGAGAATTGAATTTGTCTATAGATATTATATATATAACAGTCAGACAGAAAATTTAATAATAAAACGGATTATTTTGTCGATTAATAATAATCGTGTCGTGGGATTTTGAAACAATTTTCGATAATAATTGAAGTGCGCCCTCGAGCGTGACACGCCAAACGTTAAAATAAGTGCCGCGTCTATGAGCCTCGAGTCGAATTACCGAACCATCTCCTCGACACTTACTGTGATCCGGACTTTTTACATGTCCGGGGAGAACCAGTTTCTGCGAAATGTAAATTAAATGAGAAAAGCACCTTTTTAACTGCGTCTCTTCATTTTTCAAGTGCTTTTTATAGATGATGAAATTCAACAATTACAAGCGAAACATAATTATCAAAAAAAATATCAAGACCCGTACTAATTAAAAGCTTTTTTGTTATTCTCTGAAGCTGATATCATATTCGAGAAATTCAGTCGGAATTACGTGTGAGATAAATATGAATTTTAAAGTTAATAACATTTTCAATCGCAGCCTTTCGCTCAGCACAAACATTTGCACAAAAAGTTAATCTGACAGCGTACTTGGCCTATATTGTTTGCCTAGAAACATATTAGCTTTGTTGTCAGAGCAACTTGTCTGATTGAAAAAGAAAAAAAAAGACATACAAATGAATATGTCGCGTGTTTCGATACTTTGCGTTTCATTTCCAGTGACTTTGCAAATCGTAATTAAAAGTCGTAACGATTAGTTTCGCTATTTTATTTTTGCATTAAGTCGTCTCGTTTCGTTTGGCCGGTGTATTTTAAAAAGAAAAACTGTCGACTAATTGGATCTGCTGTTTTTTATTTCTTTGAACGAGACATTTTCCTCTGATAAAAATAAACATCTTTATAATTTCTTTTCCTTCTATCAAATTTGTGTTTTCGTATTCTTTGTTTGAATTTGTGTATCTCGAAGAGGAAATTAATATCAGTGGCAAATCAATGCTACAAAAGCAACTACGAGAGAGTCAATCGAAGCGCATTTTTAAGACGACGAAAATAGACCTGCAAAGTTTATTGATGACCATGTTTTATGTCGTATCAATGCACAGTTGCTTTTTACATTTGTCACATGCATTAGGGTGTATGTGTGTGACACAACTGAATATAAGTTTATTGTGCCTTTCGAAAAATAACGACGCAGCGTGTAACAATATCCGATCGTCATCCAGTTTTTACTTTTCCTGCGCACAACTATGTGTGCACTTTTTTTGCAAGCCATTTAAAAATCGTTTTAACTATACATAAGATTGCGGAACAAAAAATTATTTTATCCACAGAAAACAAAAATGTTTAATTTAAACTTTTTTGTCAACTATTTTTCTAGCTGTTATTAAACATTAAATTACTGCTGGTAATAAAATGTCATTTCATATACAGCAGAAACAGTTATATTTGAGCAGCAAAAAGTATAAGTGGAAAAATAATGCTCGGTCGTCACTGAGTTTTCTTTCCATCATTTTATTGATGCTAGCCCCATTAATAAAACCGATACAAAAACAAAATCACGCAAATGAGCACCTAATTGTGTAGTCATAACTAAATGCGACTCACAATTATCGGAGACAAAGTAAACGTAAATATAGTATTCCATTAAAAGAGATTAAACTACAAAAATTTGAACATAAATATGTATATATATATACATGCATATAAAATAACATAAGTTAAACATGACATTTTAATCCACGAAACAAGTTCAAATAAAGTCATGCATATTAATAGTTATTCTTATGTCATTATAAAAAGACTTTTTTAATATCAGCTTTACATTATGAAAAAGAACATATCTGCAAAGGATTTGGGCAGATTATAAAAACTATTTTGACACATTAGACGAACACAAACATTAAATCCCATTAAAAATAACCGTATCACTTAGATTTGAGCTTAAATAAAGTCTTGTGATTATTATAATTCTAACTTGGAAAATGAAAAATAGAAAACAATTTCTTAGATGAAATTTCCGAGGGAAATTCTATTTTGATTTTCAATTTATTTTGTCAAGCATTTTTAGTTTCAAATTATAATTCCTACAACAAAATAGAATAAATAAGTATCAACGAGCGCGATAGCGCGCCCCGACGAGCTAAAGTTTTTCAATTTTTTCGTGTTTTGATTCAACATATGTTCTAGGACAAATAAATAAGAGGAACATTAAAAACAAATCTTCGAGCATATTCTCGCAGATTTTTCCAGCTTAATCGTTTTGTTCCGTTCAAAACGTCACTTAAACAAAATGTACACAACGCTTTGGGATGAAAGGTCAACAAAATTGACTTACAATAATTTGCACTTGGATATATTTTTCGGCAGCATATTTTTCTGGCGCAAAAACAAGTTCAATATGCAGCCGATAAAAGAGTGTGTTCCAAGCACGTTCACCGAGTTCGGTTACGTTCGTGAAACACGAAAGCCTTGACTCGGGCCGGTTTTGGTTTTTCTTTTATTTTCTACTTCGTTCGAGACTTCAGTGGCCCGGTTCCCACGTTACCGTAAAATAAAAAGTGGCGCGCATAAGATGACAAAACTGCAAAAAGATTTTCATTGACAATGATTTTGTACGTTCATTGAGCAGGTTTATGTTACAACTGAAGGGTTTAACTGTATATAATTTGGTTCTCTGATTAATTTGATTTAAAACACTTCATTTGAATTAATTTGAAACACAAACGTATGATTTTATATTTAGGCAGCAAATAGCCGCAAGTCATGGCAAATTAATTAATTAATTAATTATAATAATTATTCGCTAGATTGATTAACGACAACAATTGTAAAATGATAAGTTGAAATGCTTGTTCATTAACTGAACTGTCACAGAACAATTTTAAGCAATAGGATTACTGTGCTGATTGCAAAGATGGAATTTTAATTTTTAATTATAAAAACAAGAAACGAGGCATTAGAAAACAAGGGAATAAATAATTAAATGAGAATGATAAAAAATTAACACGACAGAAACTCGGCGGAATTGTTAAGAGGTACAGCTTACGTATAAAATAATCATAATTGACTGTCAATTAAATGGCAGCCAGTCTTTTCAGCGGGTTATATCATAGATACATAAATATGGAATAAGCATAAAGATATCAAAACCTGTATTTTCAATGAATACCAGAAACGAATAAAATTTAAACGATTATTTCTTTTTCAAGTCTTTTCACTTTTATATGCTGCACGTGAGAAACGTATTAATCGATTAAAAAAATGCATAGACACGAGGAAATTGAGCTTCATGTTTATTTTGTTTCTCTCCAGTCGTTCGGTTCATAAAAATAAGATTTTAGCTTTATTTAAAGATGAATTTACTGCTATTTTTGGTTCTAAAAATATCACGTATTAAGTAATGATAGGCAACGTGAGAAACTATGATGATGAGCTATGTATAACACATGTCAAGCACATGAAGTAACACTAACCTACCGGAACCGTTTCATTTTTTCTTTTACTTTTTTTAAACGGAGTAAAGGAAACTTGAATGAAATATGATATGTATTTACTTTCAAATGAAGTGACTTTGAAAGTATACACGTAATTATAATTTTAATACGAAATCAACAGCACATTTGTTTACTTTTTTCGGTTTTTTTCTATTTTTTTGTTTGTTAAACTCTTGAAATGACCTCTTCATTAGATCTTTTTAAAATTACTTTGAATTAAAGATAAATTTTACTTTTGTTCTTTAATTAAAATTTTACATAATATTTGATATGATTTTTAAAATATTTTTGTTGGGTGTATCCTTGAAATTAAATATAAAATTTTTAATTGCTTCTTTATTAGTGTTCTCACAAAAATATTATTTCGCTAAACTTTCAAAAACCAATTTCAACGTTGATACAACTTTGTAATTGAAAACTACAAAACAACTAACAACTTTTTTTCAATAGAACTAAAATTCCAAACAAGGAAAAAAATACACAAATAAATGATAAAACATTATTTCTTTCGAAAAGGATCATTGCGATGCAAGCATTTTTCCGAGCATTTTTCTGTGTCTGCTTATTTTATGAGACCAGATTAAAAAAATGCATGCATGAAATTTTTTTAAAAAGTATAGGAGCACAAAGAAGACCTTATTTCAAGTGCATTAAATATGAAATCTTAGACATTTTACATTGTATCCTTGTACATGCAGTACCCCGAAAAGAACATCTTTTTTCACCTTTTTCCTATATTTTTTTACACAATTTTGTGTATGCATTTTTTTGTTGGTCTGATCTCATAGAACAAGTAGGTTCAAAAAAAGGTGCTTGCATCGCTGGGGTCGTTTTCAAGAGGAACGATATTTTGTTATTTTCTTCAATCGTTTGAAATTCAACTCTATTTTTTCAAGCAAATTTGTTCTACCCAATTCATTTAAACGAATTTTAGACATTTTGACAAATCAGCAAATTCGATATTTTGGATAAAAATGATGAACAAAAAAAACGAAACGATTTGAAACCAAGCATAGATAAACGTGAAGTTAAAATGAAAATCATGATAAGGTCATATTATTTGAAGAAATCAAATAAAAATTTTATTTTTGCGTTTAAAATTGTGGATTCTCAAAACTTAACATCAATAGTAAATATTAAAATAATCGTATAGACGATTTGTGTCTGAACAAAGGGAAAATCATGAAACAAGTCTTCGTCCTTGATAAAGCGAAGAATATAAGAAGAGCAACGGGAGCAAAAAAGGCTGCCAGGGAGCGGCTCCTTGGCGCAGACTGTCTTCCTCTCTCTTGTTATTTGCGGTCTCGCTCGAGTTGTCGGGACCGGTAAGGAGTTGCGGCGTAAAGTCTACGCGTGGCTTCAGCGTCGTTTCCTGTGCTGATTGGACACTGGCTCGTGGCCGGCGCTCGCCATTCACCGGAAACCAGACGACGGCAACATCTCAGCGGAGAAAGATAAACGAAGACAGAGATACCTGTCCGACCAGCAGTCACTGCTTTTATTTTCTTAGCCTTCACCCGCTCGACCTGTTTGCCAGGCGAAAGAGATGTTGCGGCTACCTGCAAGCTGGCCTCGACTACTCGAGCGTTCTTCCTATTCGATCGATGCTTCGCAAGAGAGACGCAAAAGACGGAGAGACAGAGCGAGTATTGTTTTGATAAAGCAACCGAGCGGAATGTGCATATGCCATTCTCGCCTTTTTGCTCAACAACACGAGCAGAGTCACATTCACAGAAAGATTCCCGGGATTATTTGGAGTGTGGGAGGGGGGAGAGGGGCATTCGCTAATTCGATTTGCTCGTTACTTTTTTGCGAGCGAAATTCTGAACGCCGAGGTTTCGTCCGCAATTTATGTGTTGACCCGGGGATAATACGGGATTACAAATTATTAGGTTAGCAATTGTTACTGCAAATAATCGCGCTCTTTTTGCAGGAAAAAAGAAATAAAGGAGGAAAAATAATAATTGAATTTGCGGCAATTAGATATTTAGGATTGTTTTTACAGTTGACTATTGTAGCAATAGATTTTTATTATTTAAGACAATTTGTAATTTTTTTATTACTTAGCGCTGCTCCAGAATAATCTGCAGACAATATTTGTGGGTTAATATTTTTTGAATGTAAGAAGTCGCACTCAAAGTTTTAAGATTTTCACGACAGCCTTTTCATGTTTTTTATCCTACTTCAAGTATCAATTGATGAAGTTCGAGGGCTCGTTTTAATTTACCGACTATGCTTTCAATTTTTGTAAAATGAAATTTTAGGTTGCATTACACTTTGATTAGACAGAAAAGAATAGGAAAAAAAACCTCTTCAAGCTTGAAAGTGAACTTTTGAAAACAACTTTTTCTCCTTTATACTTCTTCTCATCAGCGTTCAATTTCAATCGGTTGAGTTTATTATCGTAAAAATAAGACCATTTTTGAAGCTTCATTATATCGGAAGAAAATGATTAAAAAATGTTTAGAACATTAAGTGCTAAGATGAAAGTGTACGCTAGGCAATGGTGAGATTTAATAAATAACAGTAAATTAGCAAATGGCATTTCAAAGAACCAATTAATTCGAGTTTGAAATTTTACAAAAATGTAAATACAACATGTTATACAGGAATTAAATTTGGAATTTAAAATTTGTGTTTGTAGTTTAATTTTACATTAAAGGGTTAATTAAAAATAGTTTTTACTATTAGTTAACGCTGTCCAATAAATAACGGTGTCAAACAATGATTTCAAATTACGTCACTTATATCGCGATAAATCGCTCAGAAAACAGGTTATGATAAATTAGCAATTTACGTTTGCAAGCAACAAAATTCATATAAGCGGTAGCAATTTGTATGCTTCTTCTAAGAATACGTATATATGTGAAATTTTTCGAAATACAATATGTTTGTCAGCAGGTAATTAAAAATTTCGTAAAAGTAATTTTTTTGTTAATATTTTTTATACAATTAATTAGTTTAATAAAAAAAGGCTACTGAATGTTTTTTAGCTATTAACTTTTTATCATTTTTGTAATTAAAATATTTAGTTTTTGAAACATGAATACCTTATATATTTTAAAAATAACATATTTTTTGTTTAGAAATTCAGAAAATAAGTATAACTAAGTGAATAAAAAATAATGACAAAAAAATTACTTTTACGAAATTTTTATTTTGTTTTTTAATCAGAATTTTCTAAATTTTTATACAAATATAAAATTTAAAGAAAGAAACTCATTGTTAAAGATTCAGCTTGTTACTAAAATTGATATCAAGAAAAAATATAAACATTTAGTGAATAATGATCTACATCTAATAAGTCTCTTTACAGTCAATTTTGTGTAATAATTTCTGTCAAAAAATGGCTAGAGGCAGATAATATGACTACAAAAAAATTATTACACATATGTATCGCTTTTTTCTCATCATTTTGAACAATCCTAGATACTGATCTAAAAAAAAATTTTTTTACGGCCACTCTAATATACATTTACGATATACATACATTATTTTCTCTTTTGAAGAGTCCTCTAAGGTTGCAATTGTTTTCCCAACTTATAGATCTATGCAAATAAAATAATCTCGCTTGTTGGCTTCGACAGTCGGTTGGTCACAAAAGAAGAAGAGAAAAAAAATGTAGAACAATCTTCTTTGAGCAATTACATATATCTATACACCAAACGTGCAGTGCATTCAAGGCGAACGCGTGTGCATACAGACGTTTGGCATTTTGCCAAGCATTGCTACACGAATCGATGCAGATGCAGCACGCTCCACATACAATTCGTATAATCCTTTCCGGACACTCGTAATGGATGGAATTGTGAATTCAATTGCCTCTGAATTGGATAGAAGCAATGGTGCACCGTATAAGAGTTTGCGACGAATAATCTCCGGACAAGGTCTTGTGAAAGAAGACTCCTCTAGGTGTATATGCATACGCTGAAATGTAAATGGTCTCTTGAATAAAGTATCTTTCAATTCTGAGGTTAAAATAAAATGTGTAACGAACAATGAGAACGTTTTTGAAAGCCACTGACAACTACTTTATTAATAATGAAAATTTGGTTTTGTGATTACAAGATAAGTAGATAAAATGCTTCAATTGAAAGTAAAATAAGTGCATTCATTGAAATAATAATAATGTCATATTCAAAGTACCACAATTTGTTTTACTTCAATGTGAATAAAAAAAAGTTGTATTTGATGCTAATATTATTGGCATTGGCATTATAAATTACGACAATTTGAATATTATAATGAAATTTTACTTGGAAATGTGAATCTGTTACAGATATTAAATGCATTTAAAAACGAATTAAAAATGTACAATAAACTTACTATAATAACTACGAACATTAAGGAAATTTGATAGAGTTTATTTAAAATAATTTCCAAGCTCATATTGTTTGAATAAAAAGTACGACATCTCATACTTTACAAATGTTATAACATACATTCTGGCTTAATATTTTTGTTTTAAGATTATTTCATATTGTTAAATGAATAGTACAGATTCATGCACAATCAATAGGAATGAACACAACAAATATTATTCGAAACTAGAACAATAAATTATTTGCAAAGCAAAATTTCGAAAGTTTTTTATATTTTCCATAAATGATTATTATTATTTAAAAGTACTTTCTGATTTATAAATTTTTATTTTATTAAATTAATCACGGTGTAAAATTATTTTACAGTGATGATATATTTTTATTTTGTAATGATCTTTCAAAAACATTACAATGAAATTGAATGCATTAAAAAAGAAAAGATATATGATATATTTTATTGCAACAGCAATAAACGACTGGCAATTTTATTTTTAGATTAAAAATGATTGTTATTTATTGTTACTTTATACAAAATGAAAAAGTAAACCATATATACTAAATTGGTTAATTATTTTATTGAAGTAAATTTGTAGTTAATTTTTATGTTCAGCTAAATGTAAAGTCTTAAATGAAAAAAACAAACAAACAAGCCGAATTTTTTTATAACATTATCCTATACTTTTATTGTATTATAATATTTTCTTTTTATAATATTATAAAATTAAGTTGACAATGAAAATACATTTTCAGTTATTTTTTGAAAGAATTATAATTATTTTACAAAAAAATATTGCAGTTTTTTTCAATGCTTAATTTTAATGAATGAATTTTATTTCCAATATTTAACAAAGAATATTTTAAAAAACTGATTATTATTACGAAAAAAAGATGTTCAAATACATGTTTAAATTACCATCTCTCTCTATTGTACTCAGGTATTCTATAAATAACTTTTTATATATGCATATTCTTTTATGATATGAATAAAATGTTAACAAACAATTTACATATTCATGTTTCAATCTAAGTTTAATAACCGGCGAGACAATTTATATTTTTTCCACGTCGTTTGATTTAACAAGAGTGAATTCGCTAAACAAACATACCGTGAGTTCTTGAATGAGAGATCAGTAACGATCCTAATTGTCTTCTGTACTGGAACTCAACATGTGCAAGTTAAATATACTGCATCATTTGTTGCACTAACCATTAAATGTTATTAGCTAATAGTAATTAACCTGGCTTTGCTGATTCAGTTCATTGTTTTACAATTTCCAAGATTCTTTAGTTAAAGAAATTTTCAACTTGCACAATGCAATCATTCAATTATGTAACAAAAAGGGTCATTTCTCAATTTCAATCTTAATAAAACTTGAATTTTCGAACAAAACTTTCGTAAAACATGAATCTTGTACTAACAAAAATAAAGTAAAACAAAAATCCTGAAATCCTGCAGTGGCAGACAAAACCACTATACGTTTAAGTTTCATCGCAGGTAAAACAATAAATATCAATATAAATAATCCGAATGCTTTCTTCCACGTTATATATTTTATTTATGAACTACATCTCTGAACCTCTAAGAATCCACCGTAATCAATAGAATTAACTACTGGATCTCGTGTAAACATATCTAAGCTTTAAAGGGTGGTTGAAAAATCGATACCGTTGATGGAAAAAAAGAGCTACGATAATTTTATCATCTTGGCCTGCATTTATTTGCATTAACTTGATTAAATGTTAATGCAACACAAAAAAAAGTCTATGAAATTATCATAATTTTGTGCCATCTAGTGGATGCTGTGCGAGCTGGGGGATGTATTGAACAGCCCGGATGCGCAGGACGGGTTGCGCCCGTACTCCCGACATCTCAGCAGTTCCAGGCCGCAGTGTAGGCAAAAACCCAACACCGGACGGAAACAGCCGAGCGAAACAGTGAAGCTCACGTTTTGATTTAGCCGAAAAATGTTCAAACCTTGTGCAATTTAAAGGAGCCTCACCGTTAATCGGCTCTGTTTTACCGAGCGCACACGCCGGATCATGTAAATTAATATTTTCGACTTGCGGCGAAAAATTGTGATTACGTGTTGACAGCGCTTTAAAGTCGGCAGCATGAGACCGCGAACAACTCTCCTGTTATGTTTGCTGATTCTATGCTCGCTAGTGCTTCTATCTGAATCGAAGCTGCAACAACAAGTGAACTTGGAAGAAGACGAGGATGATGACGATGATTGGGATGACGACGACGAGGACGACGAGAATTATCCGTCAAAGCCGGAAGTCGACGATGATAGTAGGATCTACAAGAATCCTCGAAATTCACCTTCTGTAGACTGTCCAAGGGACGAAAACGAAGCAAATATCTTGAGCCAAAAGTGTCTGAGAAAGTGTTCTACCGATGAGGACTGCAAGAGTAAAAAGAAAAAGTGTCGGTGCGACGGTATCTGCGGCATGTCGTGTATTAAACCCGAACGCGAGTGTCCAGAACTGGAGATATTTCAATACGGAACAATGACCGTCACTGGCAAGTTTTTCGCAGACAAAGCGAGCTATGTTTGCGACAGCGGATATCATCTGGTGGGACTTGCCGAGAGAATCTGTCGGGCTGATGGACATTGGTCGGGATCTGGACCGTCTTGCAAAAAGGACCCCAAGGCATTTTGTTCCCAACCACCTAAAGTGAAACATGCTCGATACAACGCGTCGTCGGAGCAAACCACTTTTGATGTAGACAGTGTGGTAGGGTACTTCTGCGAAGAGGGTTACCATGTCCCTGATACCAATTTCGAGAGAGCTAAATGTCTGCTGGTTCAAGGCGGAACTGCTACCTGGTTTGGTCCGGATTTGAACTGCGAACCAAAAAACTGCCGAAATCCACCGGAAATCATGAACGGAAGACACGCTGGTACGGATTTGGTAGAAAGAAATTGCTTCGTTTTGTTTTTTTTTTTGTTTTGTTACTGAATGTTTTTTTTTCTTTTTGTGTTTAAGGTGAATGTTACACTTATAACTGTCGCATCTCATACCACTGTGCTGAAGGATACGAACTAGTGGGTCGTTCGGAAAAAGTTTGCTTATCCGACGCCTCTTGGTATCCGAAAGAAATGCCCCAGTGTGTCCAGGTAATACATTTTTTATTGCCCTATAAAAGTAGATTGAGTTGGTTGTCAATTTAGTTTCATGCGTATTACAAAATATCATGTTATGATAATTTTACAACGAGACTGATAGGCGGTGTGGGAACTATAAAAGTATATTTCTCACTGAACCAGTTTCCGTAGCCAATATTGTGACGTTATGTGAGAAGTCATAAATTGTCTTATGAATAGACGCCGTTCGTGCGAAACAAAATTAAATTGTCATAAGAAATAACTTTTTGAATGGTTACATTGTCCGAGACTAAAATTATTTTGCTTTTTTGTTCGTCATAATTCCAATTTAAATACAATGACCATTATATTTGCTGACCGTACAAATTATGCTTGCTTATAGGTAGCATCGGTTACATGCCCCTCTCCCGATGAGCCGGGCAATGGAACCATATTCTATACATCATTGGCTTACAATTCGATAGTTTCTTATGATTGCAAACACGGTTTCACTCGTGTGGGCCAGCAAACTAGACGCTGCGGCGCGGACCGACGATGGACAGGACAAGCGCCGATTTGCAAGGAAATTGACTGCGGCTCGCCCGGGATGCTCTACAATGGCTGGAT
>JABFPM010000901.1:0-24002 GCA_022817325.1 Idris sp. 1 HC-2018 | reverse complement strand
ACAAAATCACAAAATAGAAACATGGTCAACTTTGAGAGAAATAAGCCTAAAATCGAGCGAAATAAATCAACAATTTCGAGCGACATAAGCCTTATTTCTCTCGAAATAAGCAACAAAAATAGTCATGAATCCGCCTTTAATATTTTAATGTATAATACAAAAACCAATCTTGTATACATTTTATATTTAAGTATTTTAGTATTAGTTTGTGCAAATAAAGATTGCACAAAGAGTAAAGGGATCATTTTACAACTTTGCTGTCTTGCTTTATTTCTCTAGTTAGACTTTATTATGATAATCAATTGAGCAGAGATAAAAATCCTTTGTCTTAATCTCTTTGTGTCTTCCGAGGTGACATTAAGTCATCAGTCAAGACGTAACTTTTTTTAAAACAAAGACGTAGTTTTTGACAGTGCTTTAATGAAATAATTATTTAAACATACTATTGAAATTTAGTCGTTTTTCAACGCCCATAATCAAACAAATGGCCTAACAATTTTTTTCCTTTACCAAAATGTCTTTTAAATTTTCGCAAAAACACATCATTTTATTTATATAATTTTGCTTATACTAATTTAACTTAATTGTATACCAAAAGCTGATACTATTGTTTAGGTGCTAAAGCAAAATTTGTAGATTCGTTAGATGATATTGAAATTTTTCTAGAAAATGAAAAATACAAGAGGATACTTTTAGCTGCTGATGATTATATACTATGTTCAATATTAGAGCGAAAAACATCGAATTCTGGATTTATGAAATCCATGTGTTCAATGTACCTGAACGTGTTCTTTTTGAAATTTATTGCATCTTTTTCTTTAAGAATCTCAAATTTTTCAAGTATATTTTTTGATATTTCAATCTTTTCAACATCGTTTTGATGTCATCATAAAAGTATAGTTATTTGTGTTACTCGATTACTTAATTTAGCATACACACAATCATTTGTAAAAGATGATAAATTAATTCAATGAGTGATTGTTAGTTAAAATGCACGTATTATTCATAAATCGAAATTGCAGCTGAGTTTGGCAAAATTATTGATGTAACATAAACTGGACTTTACGATCGGTAACTAAATTTAATTTATTCATTCAGTGTATCGTAAATTTCAATCGAAGCGTAACACATGTATTAAGAAAAATTACAGCGAATCAAATTTAAATCTATGCAGCTTCCCGGTTGTATTTGCATATGATGATCGTGGCCTGTGCGAGCGTAATTTTACAAAATCATTCATGATTATACACGCGCTGGAAAATAACGCGCGGGAAAATTTGCCACAGTTTTGATGAAAGCACAACTTTTTACGCCCAGCAGTCAAATCCTTCTACTTAGTTTATAAGATTAAATTAAGTTCCACTGAGAGAGCACATCATACAATTGCGAGAGAGTTACAACGGTCACAATAAAATGAAACTTATCCTCGTATAAAACGTAACAGAAACACTTTTCACGTTGGTATTTAAAATCTCGCAATTAAGGCAACGAGACAAATTATAATTAAAGATATAAAAAATGTTAAATACAATTTACTCTGCAGACAAATAATTTTTTTACTACTTTTTTTTTAATTTATTTTTGCATTTTTAAGCAGAAAAACTTTATAAAACTAAGTTAACATTAAATTTGATCTGTTTATTTAACCGATATTCAAGTAAAAAAATTACGCTAAAATAAGTTGATAATTGTTATTAAATATCAAAAACTGTTGAAAAATTGTTAATTCGGCACGTAAATTTGCGTTATTATTAAAGGTTGGACAAACTCATGAATAAAACATGACAAAAATTTTGTTTTCACCCCAACACATGTTGATTATAAATTATTCATCTATTTCATTTAATGTTTCCCAATTATTATTAAAAGAGTCGAAATTTTAATGAACTTGCTAACGATTTTAATTTGAAATCCAATAAATAGACAATAAATAAATCAATTTCACTCTTTTTTTATATTCAGCATGACTAACTTTTTCACATTAATTCCACCAAATATAATGCACTAAAGTATGAATAATTTATATTACAATAATTAAAATGAATAGTTAAATAAAGTGAATTTCTTTCAAATTAAAACATGAAGCATCCTCAATAATCTATATTAAAAAGTATATAATTTTGATTGAACGAAGGTTTTTTATTATCTGTAAGTGAAAACAAAATGAAATAATCAAATGGTAAATGATACATTTATGTTTCTTGAAACTGGAACATTACAAGCTAATTAATTGTCAATTTACTTGATTCGATTTCATTTTTTATGATAAATCCGCTTATTTTAAGTAGAGAATTGTTATTTATCCGACTTTTCAAAAGCAATTATTGGACTTGCAATAAAAGTAAAATTCAAATATGTTCCATTGTACGGAGTAATTTTTAGCAATATTTGCTATTTTCAATGAAACCAAAGGTTTTTTAATACATACACTGAACGACAATAAGAATATTTTTATAAAATAAATTTGAAGTTACTTTTATTCCAGCAGAATTAATGAATTTAGAATTTATGTTTTTACAATACAAGTTATTTTGTGTAAAACTTGGAGGTTCACATTTTTTCGCTTTTTCATCCCCAGAATTGTTTCAAGTAATGCGAAATGGATGATTCATTAAGACATATTCAGCAGAAGTTTCATAAATCGGCACGAACACAAGCCCAACGAATAAATATCGCGTTTTCCGCGGCACCTAATCATTTAATGGCCAACCAACGACGGCGGCGAAATACCGTTTGCCCGAGAGTCTCTGTATCCTCATACAGACCGGAAGTGGTACGTCATACTTGGCCTGTACTTCCGCTTGCCACTTGAATCACAGCACTTATCTGCTCTAAAATCGATAAATCGAAGTCCAGATAGATCGGGAACTTTCAATTCATGTCCTAAGATTGCTTGTATGATGTAACTTAAAATGTTATTTTATATAAAAAAAAAAACAACAACACTTTCACTATTATTCTAAAGAGCCTACTATTAAAAAGATGTTTTTTCTTAGTCTGACGAAAATCTTTTTTTTCCCCTTAAGTTTTTAAAAAATGTAATGAAATTAAAGTAATTGTAAAAGAAAAATATAATTATACAGTTGTTATACAAATAATTATAATGTTTTTGTAATTAAATTTTTATTACATTTATAGTTTAAAATTTTTAATAAAAATGCTGAAAAGCGTAGTTTTATTTAGGCATCTTGTTAGGGTTAAAATGTACTTGATATAAAACTCACAAATTTAAATAAAAATGTATTTTAAATTTCAAGACAAAAAAACATTTATTTCTTTGTGCCATTTATCTTTTTAACGAAACGTGAAGTGTAAAATAAATTCATTTGTTGCAGGGAAAAAAATAAATTGTTGTAAATATTTGAAACAAACAATATTTAATAGAATCAAAAAGTTTTTTTTTGTTACTTTTCAGTGTGAAAATGTAATTTTCTGTAACCAAATTTCGTTGTAACGAAAAAATATAGAAATAAACGTTTATTAATAAAACGCATACCAATTGAGAATTTTAATCAATAAAACAGATTAATAATGAGAAGAGTTGATAATATTCTCTCTCATGCGGTGCACTTTCGGGAAAATAAGTAACTTAAATAAAAAAGCAGGCGAAATATAAGAAGAAAAAGAGCAAAAAATAAAGCTAAGCGTGTTTGTAGCGATAAAACGACATTTAAACTCAAGATATTTTCCTGCGGCGGTTTTTATTGGATTTGTAGGTACCCTGCCATGTCGGCGAAGTAAACACACTTTTCAAGAACATCACATGCTGCTTCACCTTGTCGTCTCTTCGCTCAAATCTGATGATGAAAAATCCCTTGCTACATGATTTTTCATTATATTACAAACCTGTGTTTTTCCTTATAATTAGTTTGTTTCGAATTTATATTATTGCAATTAAATATCGCAAGTTAAGTACTTACACAAAAATGAATTAAAAAGTGTGTTATCAAATTTAGATCATTTATAATAATCCTGGACTAGTAAACGCGAATAATCGGTGCCGCTCAATTATTTGAAATATATATTTATGGAGACCGAAGTCGAGCAGGGAGTGCCAATCGATTACCAGGTTTTAACTTTTTCCGATTCCATCGGATGCCCATCAGGTATTAAGATTTCCAACACCCGCGAAGTCGAGCATAATTTATTTTGAGTCTGATAAATATTAATTTCAACTTCCCGATTTTAATGTACAAAAATGATTAACTTTTTTGATTCAGAATTTATTGATATATGCAATACAGATTTAAATTCAATGAACCTACAATTTTAATTTAAATGTCAAAGTACTGAAATGTAAAATTATCAAAGTTCATTTTGCATTTAACATTGAATTCTGTATGCGGTGAAAAATTTATATTTTTGGCCAATCCCCGGTAATTTAATAACAACCGTTGAATTTGTCGTCTAGAATTGTTCGTAAACGATTAACATATAACTATACGACAGGCGTAAAAATGTCTCACTTTACGATCACAAGTGGATCTCTTAAATCAAACAATGAAGATGTCAGTATTGTGTGCAAAATAGTTAATAACGAGAGTCTGATTACAAAATTATTCAATAAATAACAATCTTTATTATCATAAATTATAGTTATTTTATTTTAATTTTGTAATTGAAAGCAATTCCACAATACATAACATTATTTTTATAATTAAGGACAAATTTCAACTAATTGAGTAATTTTTAATACATTTAATTAATATTTTATCTCTACGGTTAATTCTTGTCGTGAAACGAAAATTTTTCAACACAATCCTGTGTCTCGCGAGAGAAAACAAGAGAAATTTAATTTCTTTTTTAATTATCAATATTTGATAAAGTTATAAAAATTTTAAATTGTCTAAACACTTTAGATCTTCATCGTCTATGATACAAATAATTAAATACTTTATATTGCCTTAGTTTTGAAGTACATAAATAAATAAATTTGGTTCGAAAAGTTTAAACATTATTTTTTTACGTTGCCTTTTAATTTTACAAAACAGTGAGATTGACAAAAAAATTGAATTATCACAATGAACTAACTTTTTACTTAATTTTTTTAAATATAATTTGACAAATTGTAATCAAAATTTGCGTGACCCATTTAATTGAAATAGCGAAATAATACGAGTAAAATTAAAAATAGATTGAAAAAATACTGGTTTCTACAAGATGCTTTGAGAGTTTATAAACCAGTTAGCAAACTATTTAACTTCACTTATAATAGAAGACGAGAATGTCTAACTGCGAATTAAATCTTCTCGAACGATAAAGCACCTCGCATTTCGATAAAGACAAATTGTTTGTGTTATGTTTCGACGAACCATTGTTTCATGTTTAGACATTATTATTAAAGTAAAATATATTTGAATTCGAATTAATTGTGAGATAAAAGTAAATTTTCCACTCTTTTAATTGATAAAAAAAAAAGAAAATTAAAGAATGAATGCAAATCCGAATCGAGAACGAGTGAAATTTGATTTAAATATACTGTCCCCATGTAACGTTCTCTATAATTGTCTTGAATTTAAAATTTAGATTTGCAATAGCTCATTTTTTAACTCGATCTGTGAGTTACATTTATAAACCAAAAGTAAGATTTTTTTTTAAAAGAAATATTGGATGGTTGTTTTCTGCAATCATGTATTATGCATGAAAAACGGTCTGAGAAGAAAATTCATTTTACCGATAATGAATAATCCCCGTGAAATAATCTTTTTATATTTGCAAACAAAATTAAATTCTGTTTACAATGACAAGACTTTTCTAATCAAATATTTAATGTTCTTAGTTAATTAAATTTACGAATTGAATTTAAATATAACTTTTCTTATACATTTTTTAGCTCGAAAATCTTCAAGAAATTTTAATTTAAGCTTAGAAAATTATTTAACACTTTAAATTTACAGGAAAGAAAAAGCTTTTTCATTGTAGGCATGTAAATTGAAACTGTATTTAGTACAGCATAATTGAATGATTTAAAGCATTGTGCCATAAAATGCGATTCTATAAAGTAGCAGGGCTTAAACTTGTGAGTTCTCGAATGCAACAGACTGCCAACGAGCAGTGCAGATAAGGCGTTAATGCCTTATGGTATATAAGCGTGTATACACATTTGTAACTTCGTGCAACTGTTCCCGTTCATTAGGAAATGTTATTTCCCCTCTGAGATCAGATGTATTGTGACTCTTGACTTCGAGTCGCACTTATAGCCAGTTTCTAGATTAATAAAAAAAAAATATATATATATATATATAATATTTTGCAATGTTCTATTTAGTTGTTATTGCTCTAATTTTAATTTTAAATCCAATTAAATTATATTTCGTTTTAATTTAAATTAGTTACATTTTTTCTTGTAATTTAAAACCAAATGTGTACCCCCACCTTTTTACACTAAAAAGAGTAGGGGTATACTATTGTATCAGTATAGAATTTTGATTGAAATTACATTTAAAAAAAATTAATTTAATTTAAATTTAACAAGAAAAGTAAAAGGAGTTTAAAGAATTTTAATTAAAATGTTTTTTTTTCTAATTCAAAATTACCTTCTTTTGAAACTCAGGATTATCCCAAGACCTTCTATTGTTGTTAAAAAATTGTTCACATTAAAATTTGCAATAAATGTGAATAAATTGAAAGCCATCGCCATCAATTATACCTGTTTACAATTGAATTGTTCTCTTTAAGCCTGAGATCATCATTTTATGTTTAGTTGTTTATAATTGTGGTTAAATATGTTGCGAGAGCATACAGCATATTAATCACCCAGGTATCCCCATTTATAACACGTGACTTCACTTTTATAAGTAATTTATAACGACGCCTGTGTGAAAGTATTTTATCGTGCGCCACTTGCACGGATATCTTATTTCAATTGCGATTCTCGCACCGGTCACAATTAACTATATTTATAGAGTAATGCCTGGCCAGTTGATTTGAAAATGTCATAAATCATTTTGCGATCTATAAATAAGGTACGACGAATTCAACTGGTCAAATGGTCATCGAACAGCCCGCGAATTTACATTTTTTATTGACCGTTTTAAAACACGGAAACTGATATTAAAATTCTACAAATAAAAAATAGCAAAAGTATTTAATTATTAATTTAAAGCTTTTTTTAAAAAAAGGACAAAAATATGTTCATCCAATATTGTTCACCTGAAAACATGTTCAGTTTTTTTTGTCATTAAAATATATTTCAATTTAATTATATCCACAAAATTAAATTTTGGTGATTCAAAAGTTAACATTTCGTATTTATACATTAAAATTTCGATTTAAACTTTTCAAGTCAAAAATAAAAAATATTCTTACATTAAAATTAATATTTTTAAATACTTAACAGTAACAAAAATGTTAAATATGATTATTTTTATGAAATTGTGGTTTTACCTCTGTAAATATCAATTCTCGATCTTCCCCCAGATACATAAGCTAGACACGCTGGTAGCAGTAGCAGCACAAAAATTGCTGCACACCTTCTTTTCATATTCTTCGTTTAACGCACTTATACTTTTGGATTATAAATGTCTTTTCATTTGTTATCAATCATCCAGTGTTATAACTCGAACTTGATTACAGTTCGCACTGAGATTTCTCTTCACATCTTTCTGTCACGTCAGCGATGACTTTATGCTGTGATTTCACAGAAACTTTTTGTTTGTTTTAATGCGTTTGATCATGTTCCACAAATAACCCAACGAAAAGATTGTATATTAAATTTTTAATAATAATAATAACAGCCGACAAATAACGATACGCACATTTTTGCCTTTAATTTTTAAATCAACCGTAAAATGGTTTTGTTTGAATAAAATATTGAAATTTAATCGAAAATCTGATAAAGTTTTTATTATTAAGTTTTGAAATTGAAAATACACATAAAAATGCGACGCGACAAATTCTTTTTATTGACGTCCACTATATTTGTTTAAAAAAATAATTAAATTAAAATTTATTTGCGAATTGGTAAACTTGTTTATCTAGAAAGAACTATTGTTGATTAGAAACAAATAAAGGAATTTTTTTTATTAAAATTTGATTTACAAAAGTTAAGCTGAAATTGTTCAGAAAATTTATTCTGGTTAACAATTATCCTGATTGGAAACCTTATTGAGATTTATAACTATAACAGAACAGTTTTCGATTATATTATGATTAGTTTTTTCTGGAAGATTTACTGATCCTAATCACGTATAATCTGAACCTTCGTTATTATTTGACGAAAAAAAGTAATTTCTATGAAACTAGGTGTAACTTTTTTGTATTATTATTAAAACAACAAACAAATCAAAAAATAATCATACAAAAACTTGAATTTCGATCCTTTTTTTTTTTTTAACTTTTTACGAAAAAATTAATTTTTGTACTTGGCTGGAGACATTACCGTGTCTCCTGATTGTACTTAAAAAAATTCCAATCTTTTCTAGCAATAATTTTCTGACTTTTGCATTTCTTTGTTCAAAAGATTATTTTGGATATATTTGGAAAGATTAACTTTTAAATAAACAAATTTGACATTAATATTTTCTCAATTAATCCTTTCAAACCGATCAAATCAAATTTGAATATTCATTTGCAAAGCACGTTTTAATTAAAACCACGACAGAAAAAATCATTTATCCATTTCCAATTATTCAACTTTAATTAATTCCGCATTATCCCGAATCAATTTGTTTGTTATAATAAAATAAACTGGACAATTTGTCTCGAAAAAAAAGAACAAAAAAGAACAAAAATGAAAATAAAAAACTTGGTCAAAAATGAGAAGTATTTTGTGTTTAGAAGAACCAATGCTTTTCGGGAATTTCTTTCAAATCTCAAGCGGACAATTCCATTTTTGTTCTGAGGATTAAAGGATTACGGTTGAACAAGACAGGAAAATTGCTGTTTCGCCACCTTTTTTCACCGGTTAATTGTTTTTAATTATTTTCTGAATGTGGCGATCTACATGCGCGCTGCTTCTTAACGCGTACCGTACATTTTAACATGTATTTTCATTGCGGATTTCGGGCTGTTGAATGTATAAAAGATGAAGAATAAGAATAATAACGTTGCGCGCAGCTGACATTTAATTTACTCCCTTGTTTGTACATCAATTAAAAGCTGAAATTACTTCTGAGTGTTTTTGAAAACTGATAGATCAGTTTTACAAAACTTTTAAAATTTTCTCAGTGACTTTTACAATGCAATCTAACTCTTCAGTGTCTGAAACTTTTTGTCTTCATTTAATTATCCTAAAAAAAGCAATTTCCACAATCCCAATCAAGTTAACCAGGGATTAAATTAATTAATTTCTTTGTTACGACATTTTTCATGACGAAAATTGTTAATAAAAAACTTTATAAAATTTTCACAGTTTCATTTGATCATTTTAATAAAATTATTTCCCAATATCAAAGTTAAATTTTATAAAATAACAATTATTACGAACCTCACTTTTTTGAAAAAAAAACAAAAAAATTAAATACAACATTAATTATGTACAATATTTTCGTTAGCTTTTGTACCTCAGAAGACTAAAATTTGCCGAAATTGAGTCGCTTTAAAGGGGGCGTAAAATGGTTTTCATTTCGCATGTCGCGGTTTTCACGTTATCACGAGCGCAAAGCTGTCGCGTGGGCCACGACGGGCGAACTGGCGTGGATTTTGCTTGCATGTCGAGCCGACGAACTGCTTTACTCTGTGCGTCGTCACCCCACCAAACCGGTGCGATTGTCAGAGAGCGTGGGAGACGATGCCGATGACAAGACTTGCGTCCGCGATATTGAAATTGCGGCACCGCATCAGTGCCGATGATCAATTCGCAGCACCTGATAGGAATCGCCGATAACCGGCCGTCCGCTTGAAAAGATTCACGTCTTTTTGTTTTTCTCTGTGATGAAAATACGCAGCACTGCTTTTTAATTAATTTTATTTGGATTTTGATTGTCTATTGATTTTATAATATTGAGAAATGAGAAATAAATTCTCCTCTTTGTGCACGATTTTTGTGGTTCATTTCAAATTCAATGAATGTACAAGATAATTATAAAAATATACTTGAGATTATACATGCGAGGCAAAGCAAATAGTAAAATAATTTTTTTTTAAACAAGTCTTAAGGGGACGGTCCAGTGATGTGACTAAAATCTGTACCGTTCAACTGATTTGGATGAAATTTTGTTTACAAATACTTATTTATGAGTAAAAAACGTTTATCGAATCGTTTTGTCAAAAAAAACAAGGGATTAAGTATGGGATACTTTCAAAAAATTAAAGGTACACTAATTTTCATCCGATTTTCTTCTAATCTACGGCAAAATGTTCGGAATTTTATAAAGAATAAATCTGTATGACTAAACTTTGATAGCGTGTATAGTTTTTTGGAAACCCACACATATATATACGAACGCCAGAAACAGATTTAAAATCATGCTTTTTTGCAAATTTATTTATAGTTTTATACATAAATTTTTTTGCAAGTTAATAATCAAAATCTGTCTTACAGGTTTAATCTTGATTACTTTTTGAACATTTTGGCTTTGTTTAGGATAACATTGGATTAAATTAGTGTGTCTTTAACTCTTCAAAGCTTAGAAATATTTTAGAAAATTGTATACCAAAAAAAAGTTTTGTAATTGGGTAATGTTAAGTTGCAGAAGATATATAATATGCAATAAACAAAAATCTGTCAGATGATCGATTTTTGGCTAAAACACACTGGACAGTCCCCTTAAATTACATGAAAATCGAATTAAAGCATTAGAGCTATTTTTCGTAAAAAAGTTGAGTCGTAAGAATGACTTTCTTGATTGATCCTAATAATGGCAGAAACTAGTAGACTAACTTTTTGAAAAAAAAAAAGAAAAAAAAACAGATAATGTGACTTGCTTGATCCTAACCGAATTTAAGTCGTCAAACAATTTATTAAAAGATAATTGTGAGTGAAAAAACATTCAAGTAAAATAAATAGAAATTCAATTAACTTGAAGTTTTTATGTATTCAACTTGCAGCCGATCAATTTTGTTTTCTCAAAATTGGAATCAAAATGATCGGCAAAGTATCGAAATAAATCACCTTTTTCTCGTTCATTTCTGTGTCATGATGGTAACCGGGCGAAACCGAAATTTGAATGAAAAATGTCTTGTCCCGTGCATGACTTTAAAATTGCATTTGCCAGCCGCGTTGTCACTGACACATTTCTCCAGCGGAAAATCGTCAAACTTTAAATAAAATAAGTTTAGAACGTGTCCATATTGGTTTGCGATTTTCGCCGTCCCATTTGTCGAAAAACTAGCTGAAGATAACAACCACGAGCCGTCTGTTTATTCAACACCATTACATTTTCATACTAATAGACTTTTTTAACGCACCCTTTCCTTTTTTTTCATTTCATAACATAATGAACTTGCTCGCAAAATTAGTCTTTTCATGTTTTTTTTTTATTTTTCTGCTTTCATTTATTTTTCGAATCAAATTTATAACAACAGTTTCACGATGAAAAACTGAAGAAAAACTATTTTTGAAAAAAGGATTAACATTCGTTTTTTTTATTGTAAAACTAGTTTCTGTGTTACGTAGAGTTATGTTGTATTAAGATTTTGATATTTTTGTGCGAAAAATTGCATTTCATAAAATTAATGAACTATTGTATGAGGTTTCGTAAGACTTGGCTAATTTACGGGAAAATTGTTGCATTACACAAAAGCATAAATTGTGCAGTTATTTTTGTGATTTGTTAAAACGGTCGACTAACAGCTGCATACTTCATTGTTAAGAACGTCACGCCAAGAAAGTAGTACTACTAAGCCCGAAGCTTTTTCCCCGAAGTGAAATAAATTCAATCCAGTGATAAAACAGTCACGCTTCGCGGTCCATCATGCTGCAGAAAGTTTAAACGTCTGTCGAAGGCTAAAGGTGTTTTTTTATTTCCTTCTTTTCAAAAACTTGCTTTTTTTCAACTTCTGTGACAAAAACTAGTGTATTTCTTTTATTCTTAAGCTTTATTATACACGTAAACAATTGTGACATTTTCTGATTATCAGAAAAAAATTTCTGAAAAGTAATATTCTTGAATTTAGAAATAGAGCTGTATTTCTAAAAATAGAGCTGGCTAAAATCAGTAAGTGAATTTCTGAAAATCAACATTGATAGTTCCTGTTCATTTGACATAAATTTCATAAATGCTTTATCTTATTAACGAAGCATTGTCTCATTCTAGAGATCAACCATGTTGCAATTAAAACATCAAACAATATTTTAAGATAAGTTTCATTAAAATGTATCCAATCGGATTAAATAAAAAAGTAGTTTCTCTTTTCATTTACATATTGTCAGCAAATTAATGAATTGTGGAACACAAGAACGATTTATTAGAACTTATTCTACATTTCAAAAGTTTTCAGTTCAGGTAACATAAACCTATATTTTATTACATATTAATATTAATTTTTCAATTTTAATTTGACAGCTAAAAGATTTTTTGGGGTAGTAGCACGTGTTTGAAATGAAATGCCCCATATATTTATTAACAAATATTTGTTAATAAATCAATTTCAGAAATTTTTTCCCGAACGTACAAAATTTTCTTTTTTTGCAGAAATTAACTTTTAATTTTCTTCAATTTTTTTTTGCTTTCAGAAATTCTGTTTTTACATGTAGCTTTTCTGATTTCTAGAAATAAAAACATTTGCAACGAGAAAAAATTGTCAGCAAAAGCTGATTTTATCAAAGCATGAGTAATGTCATTAAAATCATGAGACAATTATATTTTTAAGTACTTCTTTCATAATTTACTATTGGATAAAATTAAACGTGACCAAGTTTATTGGAAAAGTATAAGTGACTAAGCTTGGTAACTTATTTATTCAAGATTGATGACGCTGTCACTTTATGTGTTAATCATTGCACAAACGAGGCAGTGATTAATCAAGTAATTGAATTGTTTTGATAAGTAAATTTTTCTTCGATAGAAAAGAATTATAATATTTACATAAAAAAAGAAGAAAAGATAATGTAAGACTCAGTTAATCATGTATAGATTTTTTTACTAAACCTTAGAAAAGTCATCACTATATTAACAGTGTAGAATGCAGTAAAAATGTGCAATAAAAAGAAATAATATTTATAAATTTAACAATCTACTTTTTAATTTATTGCCTCAATGTTTTCTAATAAAATTATTTTCTGCCAAAATGTAAATCAAGAGACACGGTAATACAGAAAGAGACACTACCCTCTTAATCCGCTTCTATATTTTTCCATTTTTCAACATATCGTACAAAAAGAAATATTGATCCGATAAAAATGAATTTTTTGTTAATCCTAATTGCCACCAAGAATCAGTTAACAGGATCGAAATTGGGATGTATCTATTTTGAGATAATTGATCTAAAAAACTGTGAATTTTTAAGCATAATGTACAACCATAAATCCGAATAAGAAGGAAAATAAAAAGTTTGACCTCATACGCCAAATTGCAATGTCAAAGGCAAAAAGTAACATTGTTCGAGGCACCGATGATTCAAGAGCCTTTATGTAATGCCGCGTATTAGTAATAGTCAGGATCCTGCCAGAAGTCACGCCTACCAATCTGGTCTACAGAATACGGCTGGATTTAATTTCAGAGACAGAACGAAGAGCTAAAGCGGAAAATGAATTCTAAAAAGCAATGCCCAGGCGACGACACATTTAATGAAAACAACGGCGAAGCTGTAATCCATTTTGCAACGGGATTTACAGCTTTTTTTTATTCAGTCATTAAACGCGCGATTATCTTTTGATTTTGAATCAAGTCGATTATTGCATACATTGTATTTGGATATATATATTTTTTTTTTTTTTAAGTCGAATAAATTTTATTATCAAAATGTCCGCACTTGTAAAAAAGAATTACTCGAAATTTTTAAAAATTGATATAATGAAATGCAGTTTTGCTGCAGGCAAAATTGATCCATACATAAAAGATTACTTAAAAAAAGAAAAGTAAAAAGGATTAAAACATTTATGCAATATGAAAAATTATACTCAGGAATGATAGTTTTTAATATTTCAAATTGAACAAAACAAGCTATAAATAGTGATCAATAATAATTAGATTTTATTTGCAAAAAACCGCTATTATGTATTCGAGATTGCAGATTTAAAAATAATTAAATTTGCTTGCATAAATATAAATTCTTTTTGTAATTTATGATTCAATTGCGATAAGTTTATAAAAATCAAAATATTATTTCATAAATTTCGTATGTAACATTACAAAAAAATTAATTACAATTGATCAACTATCTTTAAAATAACATTTACAAATTGAATAAATTAACAAAACTAGGAAGATAATAAATAAATGTGCAGATTTCAGTTAATTAATGTATGCGGATATTTTTTAAAATTAATTACAATGATTGAAACACATATGTTGTATGCAAAAATTGAAACCAGTAAAAAAAGCTAATCTTGACAGTGACAAATTATTTTTATTTTCAATTTTCCCCAGAAATTTATATTTTTAATTAATATTTCGACTTATTCAAGGATAAATTTATGGTTAATATTTTTTTCCATTTAAAAAAGTCTGAAATTATTTGTTGATCCATATGAAATTACAAAGTCAAAAGATTTAATTAAATCAGTTCCAGAGAGTTGTGTGTCAGTAAATAAGAGTCTATTGCAAATAAATTTAGATTACAGAAAATGCGTGGTTATATATTAATATGTCAACGAGCCTTGTAAAGTATCCTTAGTCTCCAAATCAATATTAAATTTTATTCACTGTTGATGAAATTTTATTTAATTTTTCTGCAAAAAAATACCGTTCAATAGAACATAACTTAATAATAGTTTATCTCAAACTTTCGAGATGTTCATTAATTTTTTTTTTCATTATTCAAAGCTTTTGTCAGATTTTTTTTTAAATTAATTAAACGTAGAATAAACAATCATATAACAAATAATCTTTTTTATTGAAATTAATGATATTTAGATTTCTTAAGACAATATTAATTTACACTTCGTAAGAGAGCTGTAAAAGTATAATATATATATATATATATATATATATATATCGAGATCAAGTTACAATATTTGCAACATGATATAATAACTCGCTGATGTCATTTAACAATTTGCTTTTAAAAAATTAAAAGCTATTTGTTTTCACTTTGATTATCAAACAATGTTTTCATTTTGTATAGTATGTGAAGTTAATATAAAATAATGTCCATAAGTTTGATTTTATTTTTTGAACGTAATAAATAGACTTGCTTTGACATTTTTTAAGCTGATTTGACCTGAATTGCGTTCAAATATGTAAATATCGATCCAATCAGCCTAATCATAAATCCGTAACAACGCCCATTGTGCCTTTTTTCAAATCGACTTTGCAAATTCAATTTCATTTCAACGAAATGAAAAAATAAGAAAACGCGTGTAGGGGTTAATAAAAGGCATAGATCTAATTATGATCTGCGTAATTAGTGCGTTTGACTGAGCGTTCCCATAAACAAGCGCATGTCGACACTCAATGGAATCGCAAAAGACTCGTCTCCTAATTTCATAGTACGAGCGCACGCTACCCTCGCAATGATATTAGTGTTGATACACGATACTCCGCTGCAATTTTCTACAATAAGTTAATAAAAGAGCAAGAGTAATGTTGCGGCCAGCTTTAATATAAATTTTGACTCAGTTTCGTAATGCAAGACTGTTTTTTCAAACATTTTTGTAGAATAAGAAATTTAGAAATTTTGAAAGTAAGAGTTGCATTGATTTTACAAATTGCACAGATGAAATTAAAAATTAAGTTAACTTGAGTTTAATAATTATTAACATTTAAAATCAAGTCAATAACCTTTCATAGTTTTGAGAGACAAGGTTGACGTTTGTCGTGGTACTACCTAGCGTGCAATATATTTTGTAGGACTTTGTTCGGTTCCTTCATTACCATTATCACTGATTATTGTCTATGTTTTACACAAAAATCCATAAGAAAGTTTCAACGACGACCTTATTTGCAAACTAAAAGCTCAATTTTTCTTATTTTTCAGGTAAAAAAAATAAATTGTTTTTTCTTACGTATATTTGTTCACTTGTTTAAATTAATATTCATTCACTTTGACTTAAAATTGTTTAAGTTGAATATCAATAATTATTCATTTTTCTAGTAACGAAATGAATAATAATTAAATTAATGAAGGACCGAAGAAATGTTTTCAAATTAATTAAGGAAGACAAATGTTCAAAAATCTCTTAGTTTATTTTAGCCAAGTTCATTAATTAGATTATACGTTTTTAATGAAAAAGAATGTGTTTTAGGACGTGATACGTAATAATTATTTGCTTACGTATTTGTCTCTCTATTTTGACGGACGCCGCATTATAATAATATGTGCATGCTCACAAATGTGCATCCTCGCGTAATTTGATTTTCTTGTAATATTTTACATTTTTATCGCTTCAAGTTTTTCGATTGAACACATTTATTTGCATCAATTATTATATCACGAAGTAATTTAAATTAAACTTTTATCCTTTTAGTCCAATTTAATTAATTTTGTTTTAAATAAAAATAACTATAATAAATATTTCAAAAGTAATAATAAAAGTTGAGCAGTAATAATAAATGTCAATGTGTAGTTAACAGATAGTAATTGAAGAAAAAAAAAAACAAACAAAAAAACCCACACACATTTGACATAACTTCCATTTGTCAATTTATTTATTTATGAGTTGCATTATTGTTGAAAATTACTTCGGACACTGAAAATAGACGTAGATAAATTTTGCATAATATATAATAAAGTGAAAGGGAATAAGCAACATATTGTTTATGATTGACAATAGCTGGACTGTCGTTCAGCCTCTGAGCAACAACTGACCTTCTGTATTCAGCATTTTGATTACTGTCACATTTTTCATAAGTAAGTTAAATTAATTTAAATGCTTATTTGAACTCGCTTCTTTAAATGCTCGTTTTTATACTTAGTTCGGATTTGAACTTAACTGGATAATCTTTCACAATTTTTTCAACATAAAAAATAGTATCATGTAACTTGGGACCAGATATCTTCAGATAACGTCGCATAAAAATTGTTATAAAAATTTATACTAGTCATTAATTTTATCACAATTAATCACAAATTACTTTTGAACTTTTTTTCTGCAAAGTAAAAAAATAATATTATTTATTATAATATTCAAGTGTGTAATTATAAAATCATCTTTATAACTTAATAGTATTAAATCAGATTTTAAACTGTTAAGTGTATTCTAAACAGTTGAGTATATATAACATGATCACGATTTTCTAAGATGTATTTTTGATCAATGTATTTTTGTATTGCAAACAAAAAATGTCTCTGCAGTAAACGTGTGTCTGATATATGTATATAGTTGGCCAACAAATGGCTCTCAGCTTATCGATTAAGCGTTCTCCACTTGACAATTACCTAGGAGTAAGTTTCTTGAGGTGCGTGTCTATCGGTATTTATAAATGCCAGGAAGACTCGGAGACATCCTTAGGTAAAAGTTAGATGAGCGCACATAAGTTAATTTGATTTATATTCTCGGATTTCAGCTGATCTAAATACGTCTTGGGCCATAAAAAATGCTTTGCCATTGCATTTACTGCTGCCATTGTTACAATATTATGACGAGCATGCAACCAACGGGAAATCAAAAAAGCTGAAAGTACCACACAGTTATTTTTACTGCCACCAGTATAAGGTTTTATATATTTGAGAAAATAAACTTGTATTTACTGTTTAATATAAAATTACAGAAAATTAATTTAGATTTTTATTTCTTTTTCATCATTGAAATTTATATATTATATTTAAGGTGACATAATTATTTGTCTTGTTAAATTTTAAGAGCAAATACGTGTGGCTGCAATTCAGCAGTAACGACACACTGTCCGACTAGCGTTCTTAACAACGATGGTGCTCTCCTACATATTTTTGTGGGTAAAAAGTAGACGAGCTGAGAAAAAGCCCTTCAAATTTGAATATTCATTAGATCTCGTCCGGTTTTACGATTACACGTGACCTTATTTTTGCGAAGTAAATTTTTTGCGCTAATAAGATAGTTCAAATATTTTCAAGTTGAATATTTTTCAGCATTTTCAATTGCTCTAGTTTTCCAATTGATTTAAACAACAAAAATATGTATTAACATTTTTTTTCTAATATGCACCTTAACATTTATAAATTAAAATGAAAGATCTTTTAATTACAAAAACGTTCAATTAATTATTATCAAAATTTTTTTATTATTTTATTATTTTTGTTAAATTAATTTAATTTTAAGGAAATATAAATCCACTTTTTAACTTACTTTGTAGAACACTGTTGAGAACAGATAAAAGTATGAAAAAAGTGAAGTTGCTGATAACAAATCCTTTGTTGGTAACTTACAGAAGAAACCTCTTTTCTATGTGAAAATCGTTAGAGTTACCCAGCAATGGTAACATTGGGAATATTTCCTACTTTATCGACCGAAGGTTATAAGATTCTGTTTTACCACTTGCTGGTGACAAACTGCTACTTTTCCATAATTTTACCAAATTTTAAATAAGAAAAAAAAATTAGAATTTGTTGCGGTATCCTTAAAATTAACAAATAAAATAAATTAAAATATAAAACTCACAGGGGTAGCTGCAGTCGTGTTCGTCACTGCCATCGTTACAGTCCTCCTTGTAGTCACAACGTTGGGATTCCAAAATACACCGTGTCACGTCACACGCGAATTCCCCTGGCTTACACTCTGAAACGAAAGAAAACAAGTTGCCAACTAATATTAACACGTATTCTGAATAAGCAAAAATGAAATCATGCACTTGACCGTGACTTTTTGCACGTATGCTATTTTTTCTTAAAATAACTGAAATACATTAAACATCCAATTTGGTTGGTAAATTTAAGAAAAAGCATTAATTCAAACACATGCTACACAAAAAATATTTAATAATTATTTAAAATTTTCTAAACAAAAAAAATAATTAAACTAATTAAATTGATTCATCAACAAAATTGATAAAATGATATAAAAAGTCTGAAAAGGCTCATTTTTAAGGTGATATATTAGTCGACAGGGTGTCTCTCTCACTCACATGCAAACCCCGATAGCTCTGTCTCTTTCCCACTTATGTGACTGATATATCATCTTAAAATTAACTTTTTCGATTATTTTTGACAATTTTCAAGTATTTTATAATGTTTATAAATTTTGAATTATGAATCCAATTGTACCTGTTAGAAAATTACAGTTCTCTTCGTCCGAGCCATCGTTACAGTGTAAAATACCATCGCATTCATGCACATAACAAATGTAACGGCTTTTATCACGGCAAAGTGTCACATCGTCACCGCGACAAATATTTTCGATTTGAGAATCAGTTTCAACGCTCGTTGCGGTGTCTTTTCGTCCAAAGACAGTGTGTGGTCTCACTGTGACATGTGCTGCTGATGTAGTCAGTAGTGCAGGATAATGAATAGTCAAACATAATAAGGACAGGTGGATGAAATTGATAACAGAATTATAAACCACCAACTTGGTGAGAGTTTAACAGGCTTTCATTTGTTTAATATAATAAAACGTTATCTAAATATAAAAATAAATATTTATAGTTTTCATTACGTATTTAATTATGTTAATAATGTATAAATTATATATAACTCAAACTGAATTTGTAATATTGATAATTTATTTGCCTGATTGCAGTGATAATAAATAACATTAAATTTTATTTATAAATGTGAATTTAATTTTAAAAAAATATATATATACTCAATTTAAAAGTTTATTAATCACATTTTTTGTAGGTAAAATGATATTTTTATAACAATTTAAATATACGAAAATTAAGTTTTTGTAAATATCTAACTTTTTTAATAGAAACCAAATATATTCATTGGCAAAAAAGCTATCATTTTTTTGTTACTATTATATTTCCTTAATGAATAGATAGTTTGAATTTCATTAATGGAATAGCAATTTGACATTAAAATAAAATTATTAACGAACAAATAAGAAGTTAAGTTTAGGTAAGTGATATTGTAATAATTAAAATGATTTTTTTTTAAATTAAAATGTATCTTGATAAATTTAAGTTTGCGTTAAAAATTACACTCAAAAAACGAATAAACGTGAATGCAATACTTTAATTTATTTATATTACCTTTTTTGTTTACAGCAATATATCATTCAGTTTTGTAAACAATAAATTTTACAACCATTCTCTCTTTATAAGCAGATATTTGCAAACAGATAGATTTTCAAGAACACACAAATACTTTTTTCTTTTAACAATAAATAAAAGCTCGACTAAAACAATTGTATTATACTTTTTAATATAGATAAATAATTTCTTTAACCAGCATTTGAAAAATTATATTTAATTATATCTTACATTAAAACTTTATTCTTGTCTACTTTTGTTGTAAAATATGTTATTTTTGTGAAAATGTGTTAATTGGTTTTCCAAATGTTATAAACAAATTAAAGTTCGATGTTCCTCGTTTGAACTTATTGTTATTCACAAAACGTTGGAACACATAATTGCGATTGGGTCGGAATAATTGAGCAAAAGCAATCGACTTGAAATTAAATTGTAGTTTACTTACGCGTTGTAGTTGTGGGACAACCCAATTCATCTGATCCATCATCGCACTCTGTTGTCCCGTTGCAGCGTGAGTCAAGTGGCACACAGTGTCCACTGTTACATTGCAATTGGGTGGTGTGTTCACATTCGGGTCTTGGCTCACTTCTAATGACATCTACTCAATTGCGTGTAGCACAATTGTGTGCCAAAAAGCAGACGTACATCCAAAGTGAAATAAACAACATGAAATAAACACATAAATAAATAAGTATGAACCATGCAGGAGCTTCTATCGTGCAAAATATTGCCGTATTACTCGGAAAATAATTTATCAACGCATATCAAATAATAATTGACTTTTTATATGATAAGAATTATGGCAAACAATACATTTAAAAATGTACAGTTATTTATTTTACATTGGTAATTTTTGTCTCATTTAAATTATTACAGCTATTTTAATTTTTTTTTTTTTTTTCATATTTACGTTAATCGTTTTTATTGATGTTAATGTATGTTTGATGAATACATTTTTTTATCACAAAACATTGTCATCGTCGTAAGTAATTTACTGAATTTAAATACAGGTATGTAATGAATTTTAATTCAAGAATTAATGTATTATTTATTGTGTAAATGACTTGAATATCGTTCTGTTTGGAAAAGACACTGCATTATGAATGCATTCGCTTTTCTTATAAGAATCAGACGACAGTCATCAATTTCTAATGTGCAATCCTCGAATTATAACTGCAGTTATTTTTTTTTCTTGAAATATCAGTTATTTAATTATGTTAGTTATGAAAAAATGTGCTAAAGTAAAATTGTACAACAAAATATTAACTGATAATTTTTATTAAAAAGAAGTCTGGAAATGTTTAAAAAAAAAAAAGATAATCTATCGATCGAAAAAAATGCGAAATATTATATGAAAATGCATTAAAAGTTTGTTGCATGTATGCACGTTGAATTGTGCTGGTTTATTACTACTTGTAGTTGCAAAGTACGTGTCTAGAAATTCGAAATAACTTATCGTATTTGTTGATGTAGACGCTCACTACGAGTAATAAGCATGTTTATATCGCTACTTTTCAATGTCTCATGCGAAGACGAAAACTTTTCCTGCGACACCTTTTTGAGTGTCTACCTTTTTTTGAACGTTTACCTTGAAAATTGCGAATCGTAAAGTCACCCTCGAAAACAATTCCGGTGCCCACTTGGTGATTCGTCATTTGATTTTCCAATAGTCTGCGAATCGCATCCTCACCGCGAACTGTTGTACCCAAATCCAGGGTCACGTGAACCGTAAACGAGTCACTCGTTTCTCTGAAAATTTTGCACATTATCAGTTTATATGCTCCAATTTGTATGACTGGATTTAAGTTATTTATGCAGAAAAGTGTACAATAAAACTGCATAGTAAAATTGTACAAAAAAATAAATATTGTTATTGAAAATATAAATACAAACTCTGATGTGGAAACTAGTTTAAATAAAAAATTACTAACTATAATTAAGTAATTTTTTAAATTCCAAAAACTTGGTTTTTATTGTATAAAACTCGGTAGCTAATATTTTAATTTGAGAGGTACACTCAAAATCTTATAAATTGTTAATAAATTTAACCATTGCCAAATTTAAACAAAATAATACAAATGTGTCTTACGCCAGTTTGACGACTCTACTATGGTGCATATCATCTGGAAATTCTTTATTAAAGAGATCATTAAATGACTTGGTTATGATATGGCTCAAAGCTCGATGTTCTTCGCTATCTCTATTCAGTAAATCTTCTCTAAATGGTTCTATCATTGTGAAGGTTATCCTGTAGTATTCTGTGAAATAATTTGTGCACTAAAAATCCATTCAATATAATAGAAATTTGATATCTCCAAATGTTGGGCACTTACTAACTGGGCCTCTTTCTTTGGGGGTGTCGGCGGGCCGATTGAAATTAGAACCAACAGTATTATGCACACTACTCGAGGCACTTCCTTCTGTTTCCCCAGATCCGACGAAGTCTTCATCGTCATTAGAGTACTGCGGACCTTTACGATGCTGCACAAATGTTCACTATTATAACTCTGTTTCGTCAAAAATTTCATTTTTATGATTGCTTTTTCGCATACCTTTTTTCTATCATAGTGCTGGTCAGCAAAGACGTCGTTACCTGGAACAAATAATATATTTAAAATTGCATATTAACATTATGTTAATTTTGTTAGATTTTAAGTTCTTTAAATGTGTTAAATTCTTGTTTGATAAAGCCTTGAAAATAAATTACAATGCAAGCATGTATATTCGCTGGTTAAAAGTAAGTCGTGCCAATAATTTACTATTATAAAATAAAGTGAAATTAATTACTCTGTTCCTCGTTGTCTTGAGACCCCCAAAAGTCTTGAACTTGCCGCTTTATCCTATGAAAAAACGATTCGTCTTCATGCCTCTCAATTGACGGTACTAAATGTGAGGATATGTTTCCTTCCTGCTCGAACACCAAATCATCATTCTGTAATATTTAAAAAAAACAGATTTACTTTAACTACAACTTACTAAACAAAAATTAATGTTTTTGTCGAAGAAAAAGATGTTGACAAAATATTTTTTCATTTCGCAGTTACTTTTATTGAAGAGCTTTTGTCTTAAAAATCACAAAGTCCGCAAGCATAAACCCTAAAATCGCATATTTATGTCACTCGTTATGGAGTCCAAACATTGCAGGCGTATTTCCAATGTTTCACCCGAAGTGATCACCTCATAAAAAACGGTCAATAAACCAATATCGTTTCTTCGTTCTAAATTTGGCCGAAAGCAAGAAAAAGGCGAGATAAATAAATTACGCAAATGACAAACTTTTCTTCGAAAAGTAAGAAGAAGAAATGTAAGAAAAATTTTACACGTTCGCGGTGCGCAAAAAAAAAGTGTACATAAAAATTTAAATATAATATACTGCGCGTATCACGAACGCATTTTATTGTCATTTCGCGTAAAAGAGTTAAACCGTCGGCACATGTGTGGCATACGAATGCGCGCGTGTATGCGTGGCGTGTTTACGATTAGATCTCGCAACACGTAGATCTTGTTCGTATCCTCACGTGCTCCTCATACAGAACCAATTCTCACCTAAACATTCGATATAAATTCAAGATTGGAGAGCCATTTCGCGCGTGGATCTAAGATTCGTCCACCTTTCAAGTGCAAAAATCAACGCGATCAATGTCAAACCGCGTTTTTCAGTAGAGACATCCGATCTTTATGATAAAAAGCGAAATGTTACGGACTGTTTATTGAAACTTTATCTCCATCCGTCAGCCCGTTTCAGAATATCACCGCTTTTTATTGGCCTTTTTATCTTCTAACTTACTTACTAATTTAGCCATTATTCTTTGTGTTTAATTTTTTTTTATTTTTTTTTTTTATTTTTTTTTT